>JAKMWZ010000349.1:0-48513 GCA_025328985.1 Colletotrichum sp. SAR11_239 | reverse complement strand
GGCCGTAACGCCCCACCAGGGGGCTTAAACCTCAGATGGCCCCAACCACGGCCCGGGGGGGTCATGACATTGCATTGTGGTAATTACACCCCCCCCCCCCCACACAGGCTGAGTATCTACGGCCAGCTTCAGCACGATTCTCGGCGCCATTGAGTTGGGACCATGCTAATTTGATGCTGCGACAAGCGCTCGCCAACATGGAGAGCCGAATCTGTCATGCCAGAGAAACGCGCGCTGTGACCCGCAATCAGACATCCCAACCAACATGCAGTGTAGTGCGCCAACAGCTAACCGCCGGCTGCCAACGCGCCCGGACTCAACGCCATCTGCGCGTTTGAGGCCCATCGAGCACATATATTGGACGCTGCCCGCCCAGGCGGCCAGAAATTTGATCATCGCGACGCACATACCACTATTCGCAGCGAGAAGAAATGCATCTCAAAACCACAACCGCATTCAGTAGCGAAGCAGGCTTCCCTGAGCAGCCGGCCTCGGACGACGAAGCAAGCCTCGAAAATACTTGCTGGATATATTAATAAGCTACTCATCCTATCCAACAGACTAATTACGTGCGATACCTGCTGCAACTCAGGTAGTCATAAAGACCCATCTTTACAAACTAGGCGAGCTAACGCAAAGTTATGAACAAAACAGATAGTATATATTAGGCCTCTACTAGCTAATATACTTTAAGAATAAATAGCAGTATTATAGATATTTAAGATATATATATAAGAGAAAATAGAGAGCAGATCGTTATTAATAAAGGTCCTAGTAAAGTATGCATTCAAAATATGATAAGGTATAGCAGCAGCAAGCAATTCTTTATTTACTCAAACAACAAGTAATCCTTAAAGAGAATTCTATCCTGCATAGCCGCTTGCGAGGAGCCTCCGCAAAGTTTACAGCTAACTAAGCTTGCCACGGCACTTTCAGATGTTCAGCACATAGCACAGGACAGCAGTCCCAGGCCTATATTTAGCGGTCTTTATCGCAAAGAAGGCGGTTAGTGGTGCCTCTTCTTCCAGCATTCCAACGTCGAACTTATTTTAGATAACGCTCCCCGCAAGGCAAGTAAACTTGTCAAGTTCGGTCAATCAATTAATTAATCAATTATGAAGCTATCGCCAGTCAATCAAGTCAAGTTTGAGGCTCAAACTTGATTGATTGTCTTAACTCTTTTAGCAGGGGTGCCTTAGGACCAAGGGGGGCCCTAGGGGGCCTCGAAGGGCCTTGAGGGGGGCTTTGATGGGGCCGAGGACCCCGGAAAACCCGGAAGATCGTTGATCTAGCCCGGCCCCCTGGGTCGGCCCCGAAGACCCCGAAAATCCGGCCTCGGCCCCGCTTCTCGGCCCCCTTTCCGGCCCGCCCCCCTCCCTCACGGACCCTCCCCTCTGGAACCCCCTTATATGTGGGGATATTTAACAATCACTTGCAATTAATTGCAACCAATTAAGTATGGTATTACGATGTAGCAATCAAGTCAAGCTTGACCCTCATAATCGACTTGATTGCTTTATGGGGAGCGCTGGTTTAGACGACGCTAGCCTAAACTTGGAGACCCAGATTTGAGCTGAGATGCTTGCCTCTATATTCTAGCATTGTTCTGAATGCCTGGGACAGAGAATTCTGTGTCCCAACTGGCTATGGACAAGAATGAGAGACATCTTCGGCAGTCGGCCTGGGCTACTGAAGGCGAGCGTGGAGACAAAGCAATCGTTGATTTCTAGGGCTCCAAAGTGTCTCACCAGAGACGGTGGCTGGACGGAAGGTCTTTCTTTCCTTCTGACTTTTCTTCTTCGCAGTTTGCCGCCTGGAGGCGCACCTTGTTCACTGTCGTATGACTCTCACGGGTAAATATTCGAGGGCTAGGATGGCCTAAGAGGTTTCTCTGGACGGAAGGTAGCTTGTTCCGACTCTGGCAAACACCTCAGGACGAAGAGGGGCAGGAGCGAGAGGTCAAGAACAAAGATCTTATCACGATGATAACAATAAAGGTCGCACTCTGCAAGGGAGCGATGGTGGGCAGTAATCAGCTTCCGTCAAACCATGGTAATCCCTACTCTTACAATGGTTCTGCCGCCCCGAGACTATTTTGAGTGAATTATATCAGCCTGAACGCTGTGACCGATCGAAGCGCTGCGTCTCCTTGGGGCCACGACGGCGTGCGGGGCATTGATTACGGGTGCCAGCAGTTCATCAACCGCCATGTGGCTGAGTTGGCAACTCCACAAGCCTCTACAGGTAGTTGGTGCGACTGCAGCTGGGGCAGTTATTAGGGGCTCCATCCTGTCATCCAGGTCATATCCCTGTGGCTAGCAGTTGCTACGCTCTCAATCCCCCACACCCTGTCGACGGCTTGCGGATGCGCGTCACTTTCCAGCAATAAACTCCTGAGACCGGTCTGCGTCGCCTGCTGCAGATCGCAAGACGTCGTGCGTAACGCCTAAATATAGTTCCAACCATGAGCTTTGGAGCCGGCAAACTGACTTCTGCCGAAGAGCCGTCGCAAAGCGGCGACGACGAGGCAGCTCCTGGCAGGCTTGCCGAAATCCTCGAGCTCCTTCAACGGGACGAAGTCACTGCTGACAGAAGAGTTGTTAAAAAGAAGAAAGAAAAGAGAAAGAGAAAAGAAAAAGAAAGGGAAAAAAAGCGAACCTTAGTCTTGCCGACGCTTCACGAAGATTATTGCAGCTGATTTTACTGCCGTGGCTTCTAGTGTCAACTGACGAGCCGGGCTGACCAGCAGCGCGTCAAGCTAATTCGTACATGAGCGTGAGCAATTTGTTGGTCATGTTATCTTTCGCCCGGAGGATGCTATCTTACAGGGCGTGTCAGGAAGCGATCTGACGAAGGCGAAACACGGCGCGAGTTCGCCTTGTCAATGCGCCTCGACCTGCTGGCCTATACTGCATGGTAGGTCTGGCGTTGTCTACACCATGGCTAGCTGCCGGTCACTGAGTAGTATGCCGAAGGGCTGGCTTTGAGCTGACAAAGTCGACAGGCTCCCAAGCCAGCTGCAAGACGGTCTGCTAAAACTCAAGTCATCTATTTGTCTAAACAATAGCTTCTTGACGTCTGACGAGGGAATGTTCGGTGTTTACATACGAAATATGCGGCAACTTCGTCCCCTTTCAGAAGATGATCGGAAACTCGATATCCAAGACTACGTCTTTTACCACGAAGAAGTGTGGTGAGAATTGGGTGACATAAGGTGGATTTGCATGAAATCAGTTTTACAGGAGGAACCGCAGATACATAAAAGTGTTCAGAAGGGTTCATTTTCAGTGTATAAAGACGGCGTTGGCTCCAATGCACAGATTTTGAGACAGCAGATTACGCCCAAGAGAATACAGACCATACGTTACTATAGCAGCAGTGATATGGGACTCCTCATTTATGACTCCCTATTCTTTGTCTTGGCTGTCTAAATCGAGCGTAACGTATGTCTCAACCCTTTTCAGCCACCACTGCTCAGCCTGGCTACGACTCAGCTCCGTCTCGTGAGCGTTCCTATGCGATTTGTGGAATGGGATTGAAACATTCCTATTGGTGTATGGGTACTTGAAGCGCACAGCCGAACCACTGTAGCTCTGCATACCAAATCCAATTTTGATCATGGCTGTGCAGAATTCTTTCCATCTTTACTGTTCGCTTTGAGCCACTTCGCAACGACAGCCAAAACACAGTATCTTCTGGCTTAATGCGGGGCAAATCGCTGAGGGCCAAGTCCGACGGAAGCAGTCAATTTAGCAGGCCGCAATCCTGCTCTGGTTCGGTTACCGGGCTTGGGTTCCCTTTGACACGCGCTCGTCTAAGCTTGGTAGCCGTGACCGCCTCGTCGTAGAATCTAGTGAAAGGTATTACCGACAATGAAGCCGCTTCCAATGTCGACCTTCTACTTGCAAGAGGCATTTGGCGTTGTATCTCGTCGATCATGGCTCCGTTGCTACCGTCACTCATGGATACTTCTCTCATTCGCTGGTCAAGCCGCTGCCAGAACGCCTTGTGTCCCTTTCTAGCGTGGCATGTGTATTCAGCGCCTTTCCCCATAGCCTTTAAGGCTCTTTCAAGAAGCTCTCGCCAGGGTTTCGACCTGCCCACAGGCTTAGCAGAGCCCGGCACAAGGCAATACCTCTGCCAATTCAAGACCGAAAGATATTGATTCGTCGTCTTTTGAAGACAAACGGCCAAAACATGCAAGTCGCTCATAGTTTGCGAAATCGCTGTCAGGAAGGATGAGCTTCGATCCACCTCTTGGTCAATAGTTCTTATCACAGCCGGGAAGCCTATCTTATAAAGTATCGGATCGTTCTCCCTTATCGTCACCACGAGCTTGTGACTAACAAGTCCAATACAGTTTTCCGGAGCCGGCTTGAGGACTTGGAAAGTTTCCATCCTTTATTTGAATACGGTTAAGAACTCATTGTACAAAAATGACAAAAGTTAGCGCATGTCTTCCTCAGTTACTGAAGACGATTGAATAGAAACGCTAAGGTGCTAATGCAGACGATTAAAAGTGTCGATACGTCCAAAACGCGTGCGTAAAAGACATTTCTTGGCGACGGCCTGACTAACGCAAAATCCCTTTAGGCGATAGCCTCATGCATCGGCATCTTGTCGAAGCAGCCGCAGATCGTCTCGCGCCTCCGTGACCGATACCGTGACCAAGTCTTGCAGGGCTCGTAGGTGTCTACGTGCTGAGTAAGGCCAAGACATGGCAGACGAGAAGAATGGAAGAGCAGGTACGGACAATCTTCATCGTTTTCTCGGCTTTGAGTCGACGACTGCAGAGTTGCTCCGACATGTAGCTGGGTCTTCACCGTGACCACGCATCTCCCGAGAAAATTGTAGATGTGATTCTGTGCTTACAGCTGTCAGAACAGCATGCTGGGAGACGTGGACATTAAGTCGAATACTGCCGTCTGGACTTGGGTCCATTGCTGGCTCGACAGGTCGTAGACGGCATCGCTATAAATCTAAATAGTCGGTGTTGAATCAGAGAAAGCAGGGACAAACCCGCGCCACCCCTCAATAAAGACCGGGATTGCATGCCCTGCCCATATGCATAAGCGCAGCGAGATTCCGTCGACGATACGAAAGTCTTCTGGATGCACCTTGGACCGTGGCTCAAGTAATAGTGGCAAGTTGTCGCCTTCGGAGAGGTCGGTATGATTGAGTCCTGGACAATAGTACGGTCTGGCTCGGTCGCCGTGGCCTTTGATGCCTAGTGCCCAAGCACGAATGTCAAGATTGGGATGGCCGGGAAGCCCGGGAACAAAGTCTTCGAGTAGTTTTCTTCTGGCGCGTGATTCAACACTGGCCCAGTCGCTTCAAAACGCCTTGAGGTCCTCCTGTCGCAGCCTTTCTCAATTCCCAAAGACCGCGATGTGGCGTGTTGCAGTCCCGTCCCAGAACCTTTCTCGAGGAAGAACCAGTTTCTTCCAGTTCCCATGTCGCTAAATCTCTTGTAGTCTCGTCTCCCAATGGGGGCCGTACTTCCTTTGAGCCCACTTGAATGTCGATTCTGTTCCATCTTTCCGTTGATATCGTTCATTTCCATGCTGGATAATTCAATCTCGAATATGGCGCAGACGCGAGCCAGTTGTTCAAGATTGCGGCGCGCGTCACTTGCCCTGACTTCCCTCCAATACGCCGTTTCCATGGCCATGATAATTCCCATTTACGTTTCGATCCTTTTTGTGTAAGAGTCCGGAAAAGGTTCCATAATCGCCGTTGAAGACATGGCTGGAGGTATAAGTCTGTGTGTGAAAGAGAGAGAGGGCAATGGTGAGTTGAGGCATCTTCAAGTTAGAGGTTCAGAGCGCGTTCTCATTGAGTTGGGCATACCGCCGGATGGAGCTACAGCGTGAGCAAGCGCTAATTCAACCTTGCTCATTAGCCACAACGTTTTCCTATACCGAGGCACCAACCACCAGGCGGTGTGCTATCTAACAAGGATCGTAGAGTAGTTCAGAGCCGTGGAATCAGCAACGTGCTACGTATTTAGTGCGATTGCGTCCGTGCATGAACAGCAACCGTGAAGGACACTCTTGATCGCCGGAGCATCAATCATGCAGCATCAATATATTGCTGGAGCCGTGACGGTGTCCGGAAGCCTGGACAAATGAATATAGAACCATACCGAACATGTTCTCGCCATCCGCACCGGAAGGCTTGGCTTTTCAGGGTCCGTCTGCTCTCAGTTCATGTCTATGAGATCAGTCAGTTGCCCGCGCATGTCTTACGCATGACGAGTCCACCACCATGGGGTTATGAGGATCGGCTCCAAGACCATTCCTTCCATATTTAGCAATTCTGGTGCCATGCCGCCAGTGGGACTACGCTCCCAGTCCATGCTTTCCACACCTGTCAATCCCTGTTCCGTACTATCCATAGCCATCGGCCCTACGCCTTTATTTCCCGTAGTTAACCCTTGATGTATCGTCTCATCTTAGACTTCTAATCCTGCTGCTTTTGTACAAGAAGCCGGCCTGACTGAGTGTTTGATTAGTGAAAGTACTGATGTAGTAAGTTTCGCAGACAAGCTGGTCACCCAGGATGTCGCGAGGAGAGATGGTCCGTCCGCGCCGGCGCCGCAAGTAGGGGATTCATACCTAAGAGAATGTTTTCCGCAAGGCAGGTACATGCGCATACGTAGAAACTTATGTTGCCCACTTTCTGCCTGAGGAGCATTGCGAAGCCCTCAGATGGTCGCCGTGGTCGCCTACGAACAATCAACCGGGCTAGCAACATCTCGTCAGCCATGAAGAAGCCCAGTTCAAGGAGTCGACCTGTGAGCACGATTTTAGTTTTCAAGATCTCTGCTAATCCGCTGCGAGCTGTCTCCAGAAGACCATCTGGATGTAGCGAACGACGACTAACAAATGGTGATGGTGGACCGCGCAGGGGTGCGAAATCCACGATGTCCCATTAACGCAGTAGGGCCCCAAGTCGCAAGGCAGGGTAGAAGAAGATTCCTTCTATCGCAAAAGGAATATTCATGAAAGCAGGAAGCGCCACAGACTCTTATAGCTTCAATCGCGTGGTGTATTGCAAGTTCCATGTCGAAGGCGTCGCAACAGAACACAACGGAACTCCGGCAAGATCCGGCATAAGCAAGTTCGATATAATCGGGAGTTCCAGGGAATGATGCTGGGCGAAGTTCGCGATGAAGCGTGTCGTCGACTGGTTCTGAAAGCGAGCAAACCTTTGTTATCCGAAGAAATCTAGCACATGGTGGAAGACCTGGAGGACGCTTATATAAGGCCATGTTTGCGAGTGTCTAGGCGGAGGCCTCCAGAGGTAATCCGGTCAATCACCTGAAGAAGCATAAGATTACTCCTCAATAGGTTGCCATCCCATACTTAAATCCCACGCACGATCTGCATTAATCTATCAGCACTCTTATACAAAAGACCAGCAGACTTCAGTAGACGCATTTCGAAGTTCAAGCTCATCAACATCCCAACCAAGCAGCTTCTCCCACCTGAAGCCTCCTTATCACGATACTCCAGCAATCGCCGACGAACGTGACCATCAGCCCGTAATGCACGCCCGAGAGCTCCCAAAGCCGATGATTCTGAACCTCGGCCGCCAACCTGCGATTTGACAGCTTACGGTTGTGAAGAGTTGCGGACCGGCACATGCATGCTATGCTCCGTACTGTTCATCAGCAAGCTGAGGTTGACTGTTCTCAGTCCTATCCAACGCTGATGCAGACATGTTACGCGCGAAGTCCGTCCCGCCCAAGGCTCAACCACAGAAATCTTCAGCAGTTGCTGGACGCCTTCCGCTTGCCAGCCAGAAATCGAATGACGAAGCGTTCCCTGCTCTCGAAGCCTAGCCAGAATCCGAAACTCAGAGCAAAGAGCAACGAACCAAGCCGCGAAAAGCTATCCATTACAGCACCTGCCCAATAGGCCGACAAGCAGTGGTCTCACCAGCGGCACGCAACATGTCAGTCTCGACGATAGCATAGACGAGGCAAAACCCATCACGGCGCCCTGCTTCAGTAGATATGGCGTCTCCCTTTCGAACGTTAAAGGTTAGGCGGGCGTAGTAGGAGATGATGAGCAGAAGTGTCCAGGGACTTCAACGGCGTTAGTGCCGCGACAACCGGCAGATTCTGACACTTGAAGGCGAACGGCAGCTAGGCAAGACAAGCGTACAGCGCGAAACGCAGTTAGAATTTGGGAGTTGAGGATCGCGTGGCTTGCTGAACCCTAGCGGGTGAAATTCGATGGCTGATGGGAAATGAAACATCATCACCCATACCCTCGCCATGCTTCTAAGCCAGCTCTGAGGTCAGTAAGACGTGGGCCATCCTGGCCCTCGAATATTTCCCCGTGAGAGTCATACGGCAGTCAACAAGGTGCGCCTCCAGACGGCAAACTGCGAAGAAAAGGTTAGAAGGGAAGAAAGAAGTCAGCCAGACGTGCAGCACTATGGTTGATGGGAAAATGGCACCTGGTTGATTATCGAAGTAAAAAGCCCAATGTCCATCTGTTGCAATACCCTCATTCAAGGGCACAGCCTGCGAGGTGGGAAGCCAATCCGAATTGTTTCTTCTACGAGCACATTATGCCTGGTGCGTTCGATTGCATATCTGAAAGAAGTCCGTCAGCCGATACATTTACGCGACAGCAAGATTCATCCCTCGGGATCGACTGGCCGACAAATTCATGCTTGATGATGATAAATGTGGTAGAGGACGCCAATTGGGATGTGGCATCAAGGAGCAAAAATGGAAGAAGCGAAATTAAGTTGGGTTAGTGTCTTTGTACGCGCTGTACGCCAGCCCATTCGCGAACGCGTTGACCCATGCCGCGGAAATGCATCCGCCGTCTTCACAATTGAACACCAATCCGCCTGAGCAAACCTTCCAAAAGCGGAGACCGGCCCGACGAGGAGACGAGGACGGTACACGACATGATATTCGAGTGAGCTCTACGTGGCGGCTTCAGCGACCGGCTTGCATTTTCGAAGGCGCATTGCGACGAGACGTGGAGCCATATGACCCCGGGATGGCTGTGAAGTGCGCTTCGATGGCGCTGCTGGAGTTTCGACGCTCGAGACCGTCGCGTGGGTACAGATATGGAATATAGCCTCATGGTTTGGGACTGTTTTGGAGAATCTTTTCTCTCTACTCTCCTCGCACGCTGTCCGATGGCTCATCTGCTTCTCTGTCCTCTACTTCGGCCCCATCTCCCTCCACGAGACGGCCTGCAACTTATACCTCAACAACAGCAATATTTCTCCTCTCCCGGACTTCATGACATCCTGGCTGAACACATTCGCTGTCCACATCTTTTTCTGCCCCAAAGAAGACCTACCGCCGCCGCCCGCAGCCCGCATCAACGCGCCATTCGAGATCTCCGTCACACCGATCCTCCCACGCTTTGGCGACTCCCTCCCGCAAATGGCCGCCTGGGCTTCACATGGGAACGACTTCGCGCGCCTCATCCTCATTCTCGAGGCCGCCTCGCGCACCTTCGACGCGCTCGAGTCCGGCCTGTCGGCGAGCACGGTCGAGAGAACGTTCAAACCCATGTCGGCCACCCGGGGTTGGAGCCGGATGCTCGGCAAGTAGGACGAGACACTGCGCAAGCAGCTCGAGTACTTTAGCGCCGGCAGCGGCAACAGCAGCGACAGCGAGGAGGGGGAGGAGGTTGCGGGGGATGTGGTCAAGGCGCTGAAGAGCGTCGTTCCCCACGCTGCCGTGGCGACGATCGGGTCCCGCGCGACGCCGGCCGAGACAGAGTAGCTTCGCGGCCTGAGGGGGAGAGTGCAGCGGGTGGCGGTGCCGAGGATGACGGAGCTGCTGAGAGCGTCGCAGGTATTGTCGGCGGAGGGAGGGCGAAGGGCCGAGGGGCCGAGGAGGCGGACGTGGCCCTCTGGGGGGAGATTGTTCAGGGAGTCTGGGAAGGTGGTCGCCAAGACGTGGAAAGGGTGGAATAGGTAGATTTTCAGGTATGCTTATTCTGCTTTTTGGAGAGTGTGCCGGGCCTGGAGGTTGGCTTCGAGTTGGACTTGCTTCTTCTCGAATGTGTTTGTTATCTTGTATATGCTTCGAAGTTACTGGCTAAAATTAAAGACTTGCTTGGAGTTAGAATTACTTCTTCTTGACTAAGACCTCGAATCGTTCTCTCACTCTCCTGTTGTTCAGCCTACTGCGATGCAAAGAAAATGGGACGCAGTTCGGGCTCTGAATGCCTGGCATCCCATGTTCTCTCATCTTAAAGACATCAGCTGCATGAGTTGCGGTCCAGCTTTATGGCCTCCTCCGGCTATCCAACACTGAGTGGCCGTCACTGCGTCACTCACGTGTATTCAAGCCAAGCTGGCGAAGATCTGTTCCGACGCCAGATGAGCTGTCTCTCTAAGATTTCTCCTTCAAATCAATAAGCCCCTCTTGAATCAGAAAGTTTCCGACAGATGCCAGTCACGAGATGCCCGCAGCTATCACAGCTTTCAGACCCGTGCCGCCGTTCACTATTCCAGTCACCGCCTCTTGCCATGTTGCATTGGATTCTTCCCAGGCTTATCTGAGTTTGATCTAAGCGGATCGTCAACATTAACATATCTCCTAGGACGAGAAGCTCACAGGGTTCGTAGACATCATCTTATCGGAGACTGCTCGCGTTTTCACTTGCACCCGCACCATTGGCGCAACCTCCTACGTTGCTGATGATAATTACTTCTAACCTCTTTCGAATCTTTCCATGTATCCTCTTGTCAACATGCCGTGTCCCTAGTTGCAAAACGTATAGCCGCCAACGGAAATCAAGCTACCGGCGCCGTAGACTCCGGAAATTCGATGCGCACCAGCGCTCCTGAGCCATGTTCTGGCAGCTTTTACCAAAAGGTCTGCGCTCCCCTGCTCCAACTCAGCCTCTTGTGCATTCCAGCAGTTCGTGGATAGGTAGTAGGGCCACCATTTGGTTCTGCGAATGCACGTTTGCAGAGCTGCCCAGCTTGTCTGCATTCGCAACAGAGATCAGCGCTACGAGTGCAATGTTAGCAATCGTGCTGCCTTCACTGTTGTTGCTGATGTTTCTCTCTGTCTTGATCGTCGAGATTGAAACGGATGCCGAGTTAACGCGACACTGGACTCGAGATTAGGGGTGTGTCTTCAAGCTAACGGGAAATATGGCCGGTCATGTTGTTGATTGGACCGACACAACATCTCAAAGCGATGGAATCTAGGTGGTTTTCTCAAATAAGGTGGCATTAACTTGAGATGGAGGTTGAGAGCGGGGGTTCTCGAGGGTTTCAGGGTCTTGGAGACACAGCAAGGACGAGCCTTTCGCTGTCCACGGCTTTCCGAACCCGATGACCTTGTGGGGAAGTTGAAGTCATCATCAGAAAGGTGTCCCAAGGGCCTCTAAAGCCCCAGTTCCTCGCAGAAGTGACTCTGGAGAACGTCTCATCCTGAAGTGAACCCGTCAACTACCCGGCAAGGGCAGAGTGAACCTGCAATGTACATACTCCCCAGCCTCGTAACTAATAAACGAGATAAACGTAAGTTGAAGTTGAGAGTCTCAGGTCTTGTGGATGTGGAGTGAGTGCGGCTGCCTGGCCCCGCCGCCACTTCCGCGCATTGGAGACATTAGTGCCGCGGCAACAGACACAAGACATGAACAACGGCCGCGCCCATGATCCGTGTCAATGAATTCCGTAGCAAGTGACATGGCCGTGAGGCACTAGTCGTCATCGCTATCCTCCCCCTGATGCTCTATTTTCTCCCTAAGACTCGCACGTCAGGCAACCTATATGAGCCAGGAAACACATTACTTTCCGCCGCGCCGCACGATGTCCTCAAAACCAGGCCAGGCTGAGGAGAGAGAGTATGCCGGGAATAATAGACAGACATGCTTGGCGCTGAATCTTACGACGTTGCTGTCAGCTAAAGAGTTAACGGCGAGGAAGACTGCAGACAGAGGCTGCGAAGGTAAGAAAAAAAAAGAAATAAGAGACAAAATTGCACAAGATGAAAGGGACGAGACTCGAACTCGCGCGGGTTGCCCCACCAGGAAACAGATGTTAAGCTGACCTTAACCTGGCGCCATAACCAACTCGGCCACCCTTCCAACAACTGATGACTAAGATACCGGCGGCGGGAGGTATGCAGCACACCTGCAGGATCTGAATCGCTCCACAAACTTCTAATACGCCCACGATCAGGAGGAAGGTTGGAAAGTGGAACTGACGAAGCGGTTCGAGGAGACGAGGTGTGATCTGGCTAGCGAGTGAGGACAGTGCCCCTCGAATTGACTGAGGGAAACAGTTTCGTCAAGTATAACGCCGTCAAAAGGAAATATTAACAACGGCTAGAACGCTTGGTTCTGTAAAGCCCATCGGCATAAAGGGCTTCGAAGGATCGACACGGCCATGACGGGGAAGAGAAGACATGAGGTGATTGAGTGGAGGCGGACCTGATGAAGAGAAATTGGAGGCGCTTGGCAAATGTGCAGATTCAGAATGCCTGGATAAAATTGCGCAAACGGACGTGAGAGGACTTAATGGCAGCAGGCACATGTAGCGAGAGAGGCAGGCCTCGTGGATGCTAATGAAAGATCGAAGTCTTAACATCTTGAACCGTGGCACCTGTCAAACGGGGGACACTTGCACACATGTTGGCCGCCGTCCCGGTAAGAAGTTGACCCTGGGGAAAAGTCTCTGTCTCGGCCATCTTACGGCCGCTTGGTCGGCGGGCTGCTTGACCAGCCTTTGCTTGTGCGCTGGTTCGAAGCATGCTTAGTATTAGTGGGCTCTATAGCAGGCGCGCGTCTTGTTATGGGTGATATCTGACTGGTCGCTGATGCCGTTGAGCAGGGTTCATTATGGTCTCAGAGAGACGGTGGTTAGAACGGTTTGAATTCAGGTTTGTTCGATGGGAACTTCTACCTCACGGCGCAACAAGACTTCCATGTGACATGTCGTGCCCAGCGACTACCTGGCTGCTAACATTGGTTTGCAGCGTGTTGTCTAGAAAGATCCGAGCAATGCCAAAAACATCAGGGAGACACTCGCCTCCAAGCCGGGGCCTGGGAGTTCTTCAGTACCATCATCCCCAACCAACTCCTATCGCTGTCGAGCACCACATTTGTAATACCGTATTCATTCTCTGTCGATCGGCGGGGAAATTAGGTGGTGATTTCGCAGTGTCGCGGTGACGGTAGAGTCGAGGTTGAGATCAAAGGGTGAGGGAGACAATGTTCAACACGTGGTCGGGGAAAGTGTTGTTCTCTGGTAGGTTCCAAGTAGCAGACCTGGCGAGATGCGTTCTAAGGTAAGGAAAGCTCCTGCTCATCTCAGCCCGGGGAAAGGAGGGCACGTAGGGAATGTGGATGGTGCATGGCAGCGACTCCACCTGTGGCAGCGACTCCATCTGTGGTAGTGACTTCATATGGCAGTGACTCCACCTAAGCTAGTGGAGTGGGCTCGAGTGGAGTCGTTGCCAGTGGCACTCACTTAATCCAGCTTGCATAACGTGCACAGGTTCTCTGTCACTACTTTATGCTGCACACCCTCTCCTGCTTTGAAGACATTCCAATTAGCACCACAAACAAACACCTCGAACGGCCTCAAACCAGCGCTAGATATCTGGACCTTCCTCCGCAGTCCGCCATCGCCACCCGTCCATGTCACCGTTCTCGCCCAACAGTCACAAAGTTACTTCATTTTTACCCTGCCGACGGCTTCAATGCAAATAAATGCGGTTTAAAATGAACCCTTCGTCCCCAGATCCAGCCTTATCGGCCAGCCAGCAGCGCTCTGCTTCCACGACTCCTTCGGCCCCGGCGCCGGCTCTCGCTTCTCGCCACTTACCCATTGTGATATCTTCACGAGCTGCCGAACTTTGCCTACTCTCTGACGCCGTCGTTCCTCACCATAACCTCGAATCCGACCACATCGACATCCTGCCTCTAGGGATTACTTCTCCCACCGTCTCCGCCTGCTCATCTTTTGAGATCGCAGCTGCTCCGTCTGCCCAGTACTCATAGATGTAACTCTCTCCTGGCTCCGCTCAACTTATGCGACTCCTTTATGATGCCTGAACCCCGCCGCCGCCGTCGGCAAGCCTTTCCCTCTCGCCCATGTCAAGCGTTTTGTTACGGCGGCGCTGCAATCGAGCCATTTTTGACCCAATGCATTTACGCCATGCCCGCTTCAACACCATGTTGCGGTCCACTGATGATGCTATGATCGCCTGGGAGCTTCACCTCGGGTTCGTGCTTGACCTCCCGTGGTCGTCCGATGTCCTTCAGCATCTAAATTGGACTTGCGACCGACTTCCGTGTCTCAAAGATGCTTCTGACGCCGATTTAGAGGAAAGCAAACCGCCCATGTCATCTTTCGCCAGCTATTCTGCTGCATTCGTCGCCAGACTTGACTCCGACTCAGCCTTGCTAGAGACAGGACATCGAAGATGGAAGTTAAGCGCGCACGAAAACCTTCTTTTAGGGGGAGGTGTGATGGCCCGCCGGCAAAGAGCTCATTTCGGACATGATGAGATATGCTCCAGCCTCATCCCTCAGACCTGCACGGTAGCTGCACAGCTGATGGCGATGCGCCTTAAGGCCCTCCAATCCGAGGTTCTCGGTGCAATCTTGGCTCTCGTAGAGGCTGAGCCGCGTCTTGTGCAAGATGTGTCCCCTTCCCGCCCTCTGCTGGCGAATAGATAGAGGCTGTGTATGCTCGTTTTCGCCGTTAACTTTCGATGGTCTTCACGCCGAGATTCACTCGGCTCATCAGGACTCGCGAAAGGCTCGCAAATATTCACGATTCCGCATTCGTAAACTGCAAGACTTCGAGTCCTGTCCGTGTCATACGCTGTTGCAGCCTGATTGAAGGCACATCCGACAGAAGGAAAGCTTTAGTGGCGTCTTTCGTGACGACTGCATCTATGTCTCTAGACTTGGTCGTAATGAGCGGTAACACTGACGGCTCATTTGGTTGCGTATGACTGGTGAAAATTCTGTCCTGCTGCTGCTGTCACGGCGGCCTTTATGCCCCTTCACACCATCTGTGACGCCCCACGCGCAAGCTGCCAGACTATCTTCCTTTCCAAGCGGTTTGTGTCATGTTATCCCACTAATATCAAGCCCTAAGTTCATTCCAGAAGCGTCCTTAGTAGCTCTCAAGGTTCTTCTCCGATGGATGATGCTGTACAATCAGTAGATTATGCGGAATCACAGTTGGTGAGCGTGGCTGAACCAGTGACAAGCCAACCTCGATCGATAATGATTTCACATTGTGCCGTTGAGGGAGGACCGCGGGCGTGATCTAGCGCTTCGGTCACCTCTCTCTCATTCTGGGATCATCGACGAGACCCTTTCTCGCTAAATTCCTTTCGGCATGACCAGATGATGACGTGCTATATCTCAAATGGGACGTCATAAGCCTCACGTTTCCATGCTCCAGCATCAACTGTATGGTAGTGGCAGCATAGAAAGCCTCAATTCCATTGCACTTCTCCGATGTGAATGTACACCGCTTGTCTCCCCGTGCTCCGATTCATCTCAGCAAATCAAAATTCACCCCCGCGAAACTTTACTTAGAGCCCCCAAACTTCGCAGTCGCGCGACAGTGCCACTCCGTCAGGTCTCCTTTGTTTAGTTCCATGCCCCCCACTCGCACATTTAGACAGAACCGTTACTCAAAGTACCTCTTGAATGACATCCAATCATCGCCACATTTCTGCAATCCCTTTCGAGGTCAGAGTGCACCTCTTTGGTGAATTCTAGCAGTAAATATTGCGTCAACCGGTTTCCAATCACTATATAATCGATCTCACGGTTGCAGACGCACAGCCCCAGTCTCTAATGACGGGGATGGTCAGGCAGCAACGTCGCTAAGTAAAGCATCCCATGTGCCCATTACCCGGGAAACAGCAACGGACATATCTCAACATTCCAGCGGGGAATATCGGAACCGAAGTACGGAACGCATTGCCAACTTTTTCTGCTCTCAGAGAACCAAACATCACACCACCTATCAAGAACCACTACCTCAATGTCACCGAATATGAAATGAAAATCTCAGATAAAAGCCGACGTGATAGACAGCCAAAGTTGTGAATAGCAGCAGAATAATACGCATCAGACAGTAGTGAGCCTAGGACCTGAGCTCCAATCCATCTGTCACCATAGCCGTCATTTCTCTTAAGCGTCCTTACTTGTATTCGCACACTTATCGCCATCAAAGAGCCTGTTTCTCCAACTCGGAGGTGACTGAAGTATCATCTTTGACGTTGTCGTGGAAGCTGTCTCGAAGCTCCAAGCGGCAGTGAGCGCCACCAAAGTTGCTACCCAATCTCTCTCAATGGTGGTTTTTCTTTACAGTCAGCACCATAGGTTCAAGTTCCTCTGTCCAGCGAGGACCCAGTCTTCGGGTTTGACAAGGCGATCAACCGCAAGCCCAAGCTGTGCAAGATGCATTCAAATGATAAAGCATCGGCAACTCCAAGAACTCACTGTAACTACTAAACTTCTCAGCTCATCTGAACGTTCTTTGAAAAGGATGTCTCAAAGCCGAGTTTCTTCACTCATACTACTATGTTAAGAAAAGGCAATTAGGTCAAGCTCTGGACAAGCCTATGGGGGCTTGAGTACTCAAACAATTTTGCCATTACCAAGGCGCGCACGGGCGGAGAGGCAGAGAAGAGTTCCACGACGTAACTGCCTAATTCCCCCAACTCTTTCAATTTGTTTGTCCATGTGCGCATGCTGAGCCATATCCAAAAGCTCCAGCTCACCCAAATTCGAGACGTCTCAAACCTATCAAGTGCCAGAGTCTGGGATTATAAGCCAAGTTTTCCCCATCAGTTTTCTTAATCGCCCCAGATGAATTTCAACGTACAAAGCCGGCGTAAGCGCACTGAATACCTTGCAAAGTCTGAAGTGTCAGTCGCAGATCCCAGCAACGCCTTTCCGGAGACCAGATGACATCCTCAGTCTATCTGTCCCCGCCAGCTCCAAGGACACAGACTGTCATAGAAGAGCTCTTTACCCCCTATTTCAAATTCCAGGGGAAGAGCTTTACGCCTTAAAGACTGTACTATAGCATGGCGATGCAATTAGCACCCGCAATAATCCTGGACTGTATCCGGAGTGGCCTCTTCGCCGTGCTGTTACATCTGAGACTAACACTTCTTTGAGTGGGAATGGATGGTGTGGATGCAGCTGCAACTCCTCCTATAGTGTCTTTCCCCATTACCTTATCAGGAGACCAGCATGTAATGCGACGGTCTCACTGATTTTATGACCGAATAGTACTGAACACGGGTTGAATGCTTCATGACAGCAACGGAGCTCGCAAATTGGCAGGCCATCCGACTCTCTTCTTGCCTTGGATAACTTCAAGCCGCTTGGAACGATTCCAGAGTTTGACTTGTGATCGAGGGACGGTTATTCATGGTCTTTACGAAATAAAATTGTCCCAGGTCGAAGGTAGCAGCGCACGTGTGGTAGGACTTGGAAGACGTCAAAGCTGATACCTGGCAACAGATACGGACTCACCAGCCGACGCAATCTGGCATCGAAGCCGGTAAATATCTTTGTCCACATGGCCTGGTACATTGGTGGGGAATATGAGGTGGGCTCGTAAGGTCTCAGAAAGGCTCTGACTCTTTCGCTGCCGCATGTTCGCTTCCTCCGATTCACATTCCACCAGACGCACTCGCACAGTCTCGGGCCAGGACCCAGGCAAAGACTGCCAATATGCGTATGGGGCCGCGAAGCTCGTGAGTGAGAAGGAGCTGCTACTCGAGTCTTATTCGCGGGCAGTTTGGGCATTATTATTGAATTTGAAAAGAAGCAGCCGCCAAGTTCCTCAGCATATGACGCGTGTGCCATGCCGAACCCCGCGTGACCCGCAAGAGAGCAATCAAAGACAAGACACAGGCTCAGACACGACGGCGCGATATCAGCAATTATTGAATCGATGGAACATATCAAAGAAGAGCTATGGTGACGTGTTGGCCGCCACTCCCCGGCTTGGTTGAATATCGGTAGGACTTTGTTCCTCTTCCAAAACACGGATCGGGAGAAGTCCCACAATGAAGATCAAAGCTTTCGTAGTCACATGAAGCACATGGAGGCAATCCTACGGCCATGCGGCCGAGCCGAGTTTTCCAAGGGAGACAGTCCCCTGCGATGGCTATCAGTGGTGCGCCGATCGCAAGTCGAACCCTCGATCCTTATTTCGAAAGTATCAGCGTGGCGGCATGACTTTGCAGACCTATCCTAGAGGTTAGTTGTCTGAATTTGTCCAAGGATGGACACAAAGCGTTGAACTCAAATGCTTTTCACCACAAGTATCCAACCTGACAAAGATGGTGGACGGGACTGTCATTACAGCCCAATCACAGGACTTTACCTTAACTTTCATTCACTGCAGCATCAAATCTGCTGCTAGACTCTACTGGGGTTTATCCCTCTAAAACAACTTATTTTGAGGCTCAACTATGCCCATATTAGCTACAGGGTACTGAGATATTACCACATCTTGGAGGCGAGGCTGATGGCGGCTGGCTGAGCGTTGTCGAGTTGGAGAGATCGACGGCCAAGGACCTGCCCACCGGCAAACCGATTCCCGCTGGAGCCCTCATGTAAGCTATTGGGTTGGTGCATGAGTTATGAATCGGGCGCTGCTGATTATGGCGCGCCATAAACCCGTCATTTTGACCGCTGGATGGGCAGATACAGCATGCCGCATTCCAGACAAGGACTGCAACTTGGATTTACGCGGACCAGGGTCACCTGGAATGACCACAGAGCTCCCTCGCTGAGCTAAGTCCGGCTTCAACATCATCTTTCTAGCCTTCTTCAGTGCGATGTCTCACTACTTTATCCGAGCCAGAAGTCTCGCAACATCCAGCACCCAGAATGTTTCATTTGCAGAAGATGTATAGAGGTCAGAAAGCGGCCAAAAGCCACCGATTCGGATGAAATTCACGGCGCATGAGGAGCAGCCCCGGCCTCCCTGGCAAATGAAGTACTAGAAAAGATAAAATGCCAAGTCTCTTCCCAGCTACCGACTGCAAACGAACCTCGCGTTTGACAATCTGGAGCAGAATGACAGTCAATAAAGATCTCAAAGAATTCAACTCCGGCTTCGGAGCAAAGAAGGTGGATCGAAACATTGGAAGGCGTTCCCCGCTGGAAACAGTGCCCTCCGAAGCATAGGGAAGATGAGAACACGATCTAGAATGACCGTTAAGAAACAAGGAGGCTCAGATGAATTGTGAATGGTGATGGAAAGACGAAAGTTTGGATTAGCTGGTGCTAGAAAGTTCCTGATGCAGACTGTCTGAAAGCTAAGTTCTTGGAGTTGCGCCAATTGGCATGATGCAACGTGGCTGTTCCGGACGCGATGGAATTGGGAGAGGATCAGCAATGCAATCTAAACCGGTAGCAGCGTTTAAGCTGGGGTCGATTCCGCTGCTGGTTCTCAGATGCTAGCAATCGATTATTGCTTAGAAGACGTTTTTAAGAATTGAGTTGGTGTGCCTAGGGTTTTCATTGCAAAAGCGATGGAGGCTGCGGACGGGCTGGACGTTATTCGAGGGCGGCTGCGAAGTCATGTGTTGGCAATGTACTAACAGCCACGATGGTTCTGAAAGCGAACGTATCAGTTTTTGAAGGACAGCTGTCGACATCCCGACACCTTGCTCAATTATCTAGCTTGTATGCTGAGATCGGGCTGGGTTGAGTCACGCATGGATCTGCCCTCACTATGAGCAGAATATCTGCCCAAGTGGGATTTGTGTCCCTTAATGACTGGAGCACTGGTCAGGGGGCTTGATCGGACGGTGGGAGTCGTGCAAGACGGACGCCGAGCCGGCTCCGGCGAAACCCTCAATCTTGGTCCAAACCCCGGGTGAAGGCAAGTGCCCACTACCAGACAATTTTCATTCCGTATGACATACACTTCTATCTTAGATTATGAAGTTACTTCACGCAAGTCGCCAGATAGCTCCCCTGATTCCTCATTTCTGGCCTCCCCTGTCCAGTTCGTCTATCAGCATCCGTCTGCGATGGTGTCGCAACGCTGATGGGGCTCTGGTCGCAGCTCTCGGGTCAAGAACTCTCCATACCTTGCGTAAGCTCTGAAATTGATACATCCTCCAAGCACCCTCCTCAACTTTGGTCTCTGAGTCGAACTCAAGAGTCAAGCACATCTCCATTACCGAGAATCCATCTCCAGAGACACCCAAATCAAGGGCGCCGGCACCTATGATAAATTAATATCCGGCAACCTCAGCTGCCCTTCGCTGTTAACTTTGCGGATTCATTCGATGTGACGCACCCATCAGCTGTATCCTTCAAGGCTCCATATCGGCGATGTCCTCGCCGCTCTCCGCGTGAGCTTGAATGAACCCAATATGTTCAGGACTTCTCAATGTAAGACTTCCACCGGGCTAAAATCATGCGTCACCACCTTATTCAAGCAAATGTTGAATCAGATCCCTTTTTCCTACACAAGACCGATGTATGAATTTCCTTTGCAGAATACGTTGACAGCCATCATCTCAGTGCTCGCGAAATTCCCTGCCAATGTTCCTGAATGGGCTCTGGTACATGACTGGGGCATGCTCACGATGTCTGCTCGCGCCACTTTCAGGTCGCTCACGCCCTCAAAAGTCGTAATTAAGTGGAAACATCGCCAGAAGTTCATAACATAGCGGAAACTCAGACAGACTACACACGCAGCTGCCTAGAGGACTCTGCAAGCCGCTTAGATACGTCTGACTGAACTTGGTGATCCTGAAGGCCCGCAAGCGCCAGAAAGAAATGGCTGCTCAACTGAAGGATATAATGACCACCAAGGGAGAAGATGACCACCACAACCCTTAAAAAGACTCTTGAATGATAGAGTAGTCATTCTTCCATTTGGAAGAAGCGATAGAAGAGTATGGAGCTAAAGAAGACCTTTAGTTAGTGCGCCGGCGCGTTAATGGAGATATGAGCTTGCGAAGTGGTGAGCCCAACTATGGAAAGTTTGCATGGGGACCGAGCTCAAGCTATCAGTGAGGCGCGTCTTGATATTATCCAAGCTAGCAGAGGCCTCTTACTGGTTAGAAAGTGCTCCCGAACAGCAAAGTGCCGCTGGAATGTCTCTGTTTGAGCTTTTGTCACAGCAAAGAAGTGAGAGCTACTGAAACTATCTACTGCGATGAGATGCACTGGCAGGTGCTTGGTTAGGTTATGTCATTATGCAAAGTTGGCGATGCTGAACTTGCAGCAATTGTTGAGACCACAGACTGTCTGCTGCTGGCCTAATTCTGACTCCATGTTTCGAACAGACACGGCATTGGGCAGCTTTAATACCACACCAGTCGGACAGTTTCTCAGCAAGAATGAGACCATATGTTAACTTTATAACGCTCGCGCTGGTTTTGTTCGGCGGAACCTCTATGTGTTTGAAGTTATTAGTTATGGTGCAAAGATCGGTCTCTATCTTTCTTGCGAAGTACTTATTCATTACCTGAGACTCGAAAGTATGTGCTGATCAATAGCTTCATCCCTAAACGCATACCTCTGAGTTTAAGATTTAAAGGCTTGATCCCGATCTCTAAAATATTGGGCCATGCGGCGTTGGAATGAGTGTAGGTTTGAAAGGAGTCTTGGATTTGGCGTCTTGATAACTTCAAGACCTTTTTGAGTGTCTATTAAATATCAAACAACCTGCCGTCAAAGAAGGGGGTGATATTTTGATTGCAAGTGCACCTGGCATGGTCACCTCACGACCTAAAATCAGTGGCTTCGCCGCCAACATTGCTTCGCAAATTATTTTTGTCAAAGTGCCGTCTTGTCAGGACATCCTGCTGTGCTAAGCTACACTGTCATTATGATTTGAACCAAGTGTCAAGGGCCCTATGCGGAGCAGCAGAGCGTTTTATGCCTCTGGCTGTGAGAGCCTCTTGTGACGACCTCTTTGGTTGAGGAGTCATCTCTCGTGTGGCGGCGTTCGCAGCAACTCGCTGAAAGTTCAGCAAAGCTGTCTTCAGTTAGCTTCAGCTAATTCGCGGTCCCGCTACGTGCGGCGGCGGCGCCGCCGCCGGCCCCACGCTGCGCGGTCGGGGGCGTTGCTGTTCTGCCGGTTTATTCGGCTAGGGCGCGCGTTCGACTTTGTAATGTTGAGAGGGTATAGGTCAAAATACCTATGTAGTGTTTCCAAAATTGTGTCCGCGAACGGGGTGAATTTTGCCTTAGTCCTTTTACGGGGAGTCCACATTATAAGCACAAACTCAAGTGTCAAGGCTGACGAGCGACGAGGGTATCCGAAGACAGGCATTGAGACTTGATGCGGACATTGCTTCCAGAAACCAGTGGAGGAGGATGCGCACGGGTCGTTCGACATAGACAGCCGTGATGGGAGGGGCAGGAGACCAAGGCTGCTACACGCAAGCCAGCTGGGTGGTGAAATGGTGGCATATGTCGAAATGAGTACCAGTACTTACTGGAGCGGAACCGAAGCCGCTCTTCTTAGGCTGACCTCCCATGGTCTGGGGATGGCTTTGTCCGCGGAAGACGTTCTTGGCTTGGTTATTGTTCCGCGGGGCAAATTGGCGTGTTATCTGGGCGGCTGCCGCCGCTCCTATGACCGAAGAGGCACTAGACCGAATGGTTGGGGTCTTGTTCACTGCATGTTGACGGCCAGTCGAGTCCCAGGCGTTGAATATGACAGCGGCAGACTGAGGCTGAGACTGGGGCTGGGGCTTCGGCTTCTGCTATACGTTCCACGGAGATATCTTGGATTGAGGTGCCGTGAAAAATTGGGCACTTGACTTGTATCTGCAGAACAGCCTTCCCTGCCGCCATTGTCAGACGGGTGGGCTGGGAGAGATGGCTGAGCGGCCAAGACGCTTAAGGTGAGGGATTTGACAAACCGAGTAATGGAGAGTGCTCATCTTTTCATGGTAGGCTGGGCGTTGAGGGATGGCAGCCAGACGTTACAAAGAAACGCTTGGTAGGGATTGCATGCCATTAAGAGAACGGCAGACCATAATGATGTTCGGGGCTGGTAGGAGGGTGCCATTGGTATACCGTCACCAAAGACTGCGGAAGCCGGGAATCTGTGGGGTCCCAGCACTTTCGGGAATCGTTGGCTGCCGCCATCACTTATGGGGTTGGGCAAGGTGGTCACCATGCGTTCGAGGCCACCTGAATGAATGACGGCACCCAATACTTGCCATTGGCTCGGGCGTGTTTATTGGGGGCGAAAGAAGCCCGACGGTGAGGATAGCAGAGCATGGGAGTGGCGGACGTGAGCTGAAGGAACTGCGACAAAAGGGAAAAGTAGTGAATCAATGGGCTGCATCAGCGGTACCAAAGACTCATTCAACGTTGTAGCAAGTCAGAAGGTCATGTGTCTGGAGTCGTCAACGTCGAGCACAGCGGAGGTGCGGAGGGTCAACTCGGTGGTCGAAGTTTTGCATCGGTTGTCGTGGTATCAAATCGGGCGACGAAGCATCGCATCGCTTGGCAGGGTATTAAATCGGTCATCGATTCCTGAGGTATTATGTTGAGTTTTGCTAGTCGGGCAGTGTTTATATACGTATATAATCCGTAGTTTGTTTCTAAAGCGACTATCATATTTCGTATTCTCGCTTTCGTTATCGTTATTATCTATTATCGTCGTCGTCGTCATCGTCGTCGTTATCCTTATTACTATTTCTATCGTTCTCTCTATAATCACAGATTGTAGGGGACACTGCCCGGATAGCCAACGAACACTGCCTGACGAGCAAAACTTATTATGTTAGCCATTGAAGCATGACGTTGGTTGTCGAATTATATCTTTCTGAGTTACATTTCTTCAGGTCGTCAAAGGATCAAATCGACCGTCGGTCATTGAATTATCACGTCGGTTGTCGACGTATTGCATCAGTAGGAGAAACGGTTACGTCGTGTATCCGGGACAAGATTCTGGTCAAAGTTAGTAAAAAGCCGATACAGAAGGACAAGCGAACCACCATTGATCGTATCGCTAATATGGGTTGAAGGAGACACAGAGAAGAGGGCTGAAACTCAAGAAGAGAGTGGGAAGGACGCGTCTTCCGGGCGCCTAACGGGCCCCTGCTCAAGTAAGGTAGTGCAGATGGCGAAGTAGGTGACCTGCTGTGGCACCGAAACCTCAGGCAGAGCAACCGTTTGCTGTGGCCAAGAAATACCGAATCAGAAGAGCCCGAACAATTGGACTGCACTTAACACGACGTGAATCAATGGCTGAATCGCGGAGTGGATGGGCATCGTTTGCAGGGTGGAAGATGACGCCATCTACTTGTGGCTCGCACGGATGGCGAACACACTGAGGATAGACGCGACCATCTCCCGTCTTCACCTGCACCGGGAATGAGACCACGATTCGAAGTGTCCTAGATCAAACCAACCGACCAGGGTACTTCCATTGCCAAGAGTCCTTTTCAATGGCCTCAAGATGGCGACTTCCAGTTCAACTTGTGCAGCTCCAAGAGCATGTAGGGTGCATGACGCCCACAACTACAACATGCGAGCTTCCGCGATGTACGGTCCAGTGTCCTGTGGAAAGTCCCAATCCTAGTGGAGACTTTTCACCTTGCCCGCAGTGGGGCCCAGCTGCCGAGAGCTCGTCCCCGTCCATTTGGGCCAGCGACAGTGCGCCGTTAACTCCAACCTCGGTAGGTTCACGATCGGTGTCATCAACATCGTCCCATCGAAACAGATCAAAATTACCCAGCACGGAAAGGCACATCCTCGGCACCATGCAACTCGCTCACCCACGTATTACTGTTTGGTGATGATCAGGCCCAGCGGCCTTATTGAACCGAGCGAATTCGACGAGATGACCGCTTGATTCGGTGCCAGCTATCGCCGACGTCTTTCTCCTTAGTCCTGAGTTCGGGCCCGGGGCAATGCGCGGGACCAGCCCTCCCAAACTCCGGCATGGTCACGAGATGTCCATCTGTCCGATGGGCAGCACTGCTCGCCAGACTGCGCTCCCTGTGCGCGGACCTTTGAGATCGAGGCCGAGGTGCTCCTTGATCGCAGGCAAGACGCTGTTCAATGAACATAGAAGGTGTTAATGCTTGCGTTGGGGCACGTGGGCACGATCTTGCCGGGGGCCGGATCGGTGACGGGGCCGGTTCCGTCAGCACTGCTTGAATCCTGTGTTAATGTCTTCAGGGGAAGCTGAACGTTGGCAATGTCGGGGTCTCCAAGCGCATCCCATATAGGAGTATCGCCTATAAGACGCAGGTTGGTAAGATTGGTAGCGGACAGGAGAGGAGGCGGTCGCTGCGGGTTTTGGACGTGTTGGTCTAAATGGCGATCGTGGCCGAGGGTTCGGGTCGAAGAGCGCTGGTTTTCCATCAGGTACATATAGGATCAAATGTACTTGAAGGATTTAGTTGAAGAGCGCGAGGGCAACCTCTTCTGCAGTCTGCACTCCCAGTTTGGACGCCTTGTCGTCGTGAGGAATGTTCTTGACCGCCATCCAGGTTCAGTGCACAGACCAGAGTACGTGCGTGCTCACCGGAGCCAGTTCCGGCGGGGAGATACTTGACGGTCAGCTAGCCAGAGGGGTGTACGGTCCAGAATCCTACCCACTAAAAGCTTGCAGCACCTCGACGAAAGAAATCAGAGCCAGGCAAGGTTGCTTCCCACCTCAACTTGAGTTTGCAGCGAACAAGACGCCGACCTGTGATTCGCATTGAAGGCAACGTCGAGGAATTTGGCGCTGGACGCAGCGACGTACTTGATGAGGAAGGAGGTTGAGCAATTGCATTTCCGTCTTCTTGAAAAAGCATCTGAGGGCGTCCAGTGGGGACTTTTGAGTGCACCGTGAGGCAGGCCCGTGCGTGCAATGGGTCCGCCGAAAGTGGGTCCGCCGAAAGTGCTGGGTGGGTACTTGGCACCGGATTTGTTTGCTGGCATTTTGGTCGAAATCCCGACCAGATTGAGGCGCCGACAGAGGTTTTCCCTGCGACTAGCATCCACATAAGGGATATAAAAATACAAGAAAATCATAATGAGATGTGGATCACTGAAAGAAAGGCATTTCCGTCAAATTGCAACTTTTTAGGCAATCCTGGCGCTTGTAGTTGCGTCTTTTGCTGCGCGGCCGGCCAGAAGTACCTCTCGCTTCCAGGCTGCACGGCCGTGTCAAGCCTCCAGCCGCATGGAAGCCACATCTCAATCGAGCACCACCCAGCGTCAAGCCGCAGCCGATTTCCGTCTCTGCGTCCCACTTCAATCGCGTGCACGACGCAGCGTCGACTTACATCGCAAGAACAACAAATTCTCGGCAAACGGCAATCTCTCGTCAACGCACGCCAATTGCAGACTTATTTATTTCGGCTCGTCGACATCATTGTTCTGTGTGGCAGACGCAGCTTGCAAGATCCGCTCACCTGCGACAACTTCGCCGCGGCGCCGACCCCAAGGCCGCCACAAGACCCAAGCCTTTGACTTGTGCTCACCTCTCGCTCAAATCTCGAAAGGTCCCGGCTTGATCGCAATAGTTGGTACGGAGAAGCATTTTACGGTCATCAAGTTGGACCTCTGGCCGCCACCTTGCCCGCGAGGGCCGCGAGGGGGCGATGCACCGTGGTATAGGCGTGGGAACATTTGCATGTCGAGAAGAAATCCCCAAGTTCTGACGCTGCCCCAATTTCCTGTACGGCACTTTGGCGGGCATTTCCGGTAGACGCCTTCTCCACCGAGTTGGCGAGCATGCTTGTGAAGCAAGGATCACGGAATTGGACGGAAGTTCTTAGAATCTGTCGCGGCGCATCAGACCTGTTGCCTCCTGCGTAATGCCCAGCCATCGGCCGTGTCTCGCCATGCTCCGTGACCGCGAGGGACTCGTCATTGTCTCCTCCTTCGGGCCACCCACCTTTCCCGCCGCTTCCTCATCCCCGACTCTCGAGGCTTCTTGGCCAACTCTTTCCTCCCTCAACGCTCCCATGAATCCTCCCCATTTTTTGCATCACCACCTCGTCTGGGGGAAAGAACGCGGCTTCTCACGCCCCACTCCGTCCCTCTGGGCCGTCTTCCGAAATGGTGTCGTCTTTCCACCCAATCTTGACGGCCAGTGGGATGCACGTAATCAGTATTCCCAGGAGAACTGCGATACGGGGAACTGCCTCCGTAGCCAGGTCAATTCAACGGAAACACGGCAGGCGCTCGCCATGATCACCAAGACCGGCGTTCCTGGGAACAAGATCATCGTCGGCGTCACTAGTAACGGGCGCTCGTTCCAGATGGCGAAGGCGGGTTGTTAGGGTCCTAGCTACAAGTTCACGGGTAAACTTAAAGTAGCTTAAATTTAAACTTATTTAGCTAAATAGTTTTTTTAATTTATAGAGAGTTTTTATAAATTAGAAAAAGCTATATCCTTTACTTAATAACCCTTTATATAATTTTTTAATATTAATTATAATATACTTTATTTAAATATAGCTTTTTTTATATTAATACTATATATAATAGTTTTAAAAACTTAATTAATATTATTTTTAGTATAGTAAAATATCTTAATTAAAAGAAGATATATATAAAAAATAAAAGTAATTAGATTAAAATTAGTAAAGTTATAAAAAGTTAAAGTTAATAGTTATTATAGCAGTAAGGTATTTTTAGGGTGGCTAAATGTAGGGGGTAGCTAAAAGTGGGTGTGGGATATTATTAGTACCGCTGGGTGTATCGCTGACGCCGAGATCAAGGAAATCATCAGCAGCGGTGGATCGAAGCGTCAGAACCGCGTGGTGACGCACTTCCTTGACGCCAGCAGCCACAGCGACATCCTCGTCTACGACAACAATCAGTGGGTTGGGTACATGAGCGAGAGCACCAAGGCCGCCCGCGTCAAGCTTTCCGCAGGCCTGGGCATGGCAGGCACCACAGACTGGGCCAGTGACCTACAACAGTTCAACCCCGTTCCCAAACCGGCCAAGGACTGGGCCTCCTTCATCGCGTTGGCCGCGAGCGGTAACGACCCCAAGCAGAGCACTATAACCATAGGCAAGTGGAAGGACTTCACCTGCGAGGCAGACGTCATTGTCGATCCGTACTTCATGACCCCTGCGAACAGCTGGAAGGCGGTGGATGCGGGCAGCGCTTGGCGTGAGGTTGTCGCCAAGTGGTTCGAACCTGGGGGCGACAAGGACCAATACCTGACCTTCTTCAAGTTGCTCGAACGAACGTTGAAAGCGGGTGCCGCGATGAGCTGCGAGTCATTCAATGAACTCTCGGACAACTGTGACAAGTTTATGGATTGCGGAGCTGGTCCCAACGGCAACAGGTCCGGCGCGGCGGCGCAGTTCATCTGGAACTCCGTCATCCAAATCCACAAAATGTATCACTCGTATTGGAACTCTCTGAATGGGCTGACTGGTGAATTCGCAGCGGCTGCCGACGACATGGAAGACATGTTTGCGCCAATCCCCGAAGAGAAGACGAACCAGTGGCTCAACATCTTGATTGATGTCCTGACGATTGGGACTCTTGGCGCAGCCGGGCCCGTCTTCAACGGGCTTCGCAGGGCGTTGCCGGCCTTTACAAACCCCACGACGTTCGAAAACACCAAAGATACCGTTTTGATGCTCATGGGACAGACAACTACGCTGGCAAAGGACATGCTTTCCACTCCCGATTAGGACCCTTGGACGCCCTAGGAGCAGAACAAGTTCTCAAACTACATGTGCCAAGTCATCTCCGGCTGGATGGGCGCCACTGAATTCACCATCGGCTAGCTCCTTGGGGGCGATAAGGAATATGTCATGGTCCTCGGGGCACTGATGTTGGAAGGCAAGATCATCGATGGGAAGAGGGAGGGTCCGCTTCACGAAAACCTCATAGCCACCGAGATGAGGGCCAACATGAACAAGACCTTCTATGGCTACTCCATCCCTGCCCTATGGCGACGTTCTAAGACGTACGTCTTCATCCTTAACTCAGAGGAGGGTTGTAGCGGCAACCCCCTCAGCAAATACGTCGATGACGACATCGCAAAGGCCACCAGTGTCTGTCACAATGGCATCCTTTACTACCTCGTCCACCCCAAAGATAACGCCCGGGTCTGCAAATGTAAGAAGGATACTGACCATGGCCCCTGTCAGAATGTGTGCCGGGACAATAAGTTCTCAGCCCCCGTGGGCTTATCAAGGCTTAAAGACTTTGGTAACCTTTCTGTCGACGATCTCGTGAAGGGCTCTGTTGAGACGTGGCTCTACAACAAGAACGTGAATAAACGCCTCAACATTACGCAGATGTC
This sequence comes from Colletotrichum sp. SAR11_239, assembly GCA_025328985.1. Classification (NCBI taxonomy): domain Eukaryota; kingdom Fungi; phylum Ascomycota; class Sordariomycetes; order Glomerellales; family Glomerellaceae; genus Colletotrichum; species Colletotrichum sp. SAR11_239. Next base: position 19,248 of record JAKMWZ010000349.1, on the reverse strand, counting down.
CCTAGAGAGGCCAACGCAATCTGACCTGCTCGACGTGAACATCCGAACGCCAGGCTTCGTCCAGCTGCCTGTCTGCTCGGCCGGCCGCACATTCTAGTCCTGGAACACGGGCAAGAAGGGTAGCAGCCACAACTACCCGTGCGACATTCCTCCCGGCAAGGACCACTTCGGTGACTCTTCATTTGTAAACCGTGGTAGCGATGTGTCTCCCAAAGTGAACGACTGTTAGCAAATCATTAGGAACATTGAGGGCGACGCATCCACCGAGTTCACCCACCGCATCACCGGCCATCGTCAGATTCTCGAATTCGGGTCATGCCACTTTGGCATTGGGCGAACTGGCGGGACTGGTGGCGCGGTCGAGTTTAGAGTCGGCGGGCAGGACGTCATCAACGTTATCAACGAATTCATTAAGCGGTTTGGCGGCGGCGGCAGGATTGGTGCGAAGGGTATTATGCCTTGCTCTGGCACAACAGCTGGCACGAAGGTAAACGTGGAATGGGGTATCTATTGAGGAGTGCTATTTATTGTATGTTCGTCTAGTCTCGTCATCAAGCGGACCATGTTTGCAAAGGTTCATTAGGGGACGTGAGATCTCATACAAATACCGGTTGCGTCCTTCCATGGAGATTCAAGAATGTCTTTCTATGAAAAAAGCCACAATTTCAATCAATGCATACATCGCCGACTCGCCTTCAAGTCTTTGTCCGTCCATGCCCCCCGTACTTAGGGTTACTCTGAGTGCAACAGCCATGCCGGGTACCAGCTTTCAAGCCCAAACATCCTGCAATATGGAAGCAAAATGAGTAGATCAAAGCGAAAGCGACGATGGCTCATCTATGGCTACGTGGCAACCGAGGCGAGTTCAACGGTTCAAGGACACAGCGAATGTAATGATGCGACTTCCACCCCCGCAGCTGGGAACCCAGACTGAGAATCTGAAGGTTAACTCCAGCACATCCCATCATCATCACCCATGGCGGGTTGAAGCGTCACGGCTATTCCAGGTCAATAAGAACACCGTTCAATGCATGATCCTACCTCAGAGCATCCGTCGGATTAGGTCGTCGGGCGAAAGAAGCTAGACGGCCTGTTATACAACAAGATTGAGCTGCGCTTGACTATGAAGCCAAGAACAGCTTGGAGAATCCAATGAATACGAATGTTGATGAACCCTTCAGCCTAGAGCTTGGCAACAGACAGAAGAACAGGGATAGGGGCGAATGAATACGGGGCGACAGGCATTGATCACTTCGCGGGACACTCTAAGGTGGCATTGAGATACACTGTGCAACAAGCAACCCTCAGTTGATGCGAATTGAGATGAATAAACCATTGTTTTCCCAGCCATCACATATGGCGCATGCGTCTCAAAACGCCATCAGCCTCCTCCATACGCCTCTGACGGGGTTGAGGCTCGCCGTCCGCGTCGGATCCTCTACCTCAGCACCCGTGCAATTGAATCCTCTGCCGCAACCAGTGCTAATGCCATCAATCAAAAGCGTCATCCTCCATGTTCAAATCATTGCCTGCGGGCGATTGACCGCTCGTTTTCTGCAAGACGTTCCCGGACGTGCCGCCTGTGGAGCTTGAATACAGGCTTCTGACAGAATCCAGCGTGTTGAAGCTCCGACGCGACATGGAAGCGCTACTGACGACATGGTGTTGCAAATCATCTGCATGGGGGATATGTTGAGCCCCAAACGGCCTGCTCGGCTTGCGCATTGATGGTCTTAAGCCGCATTTCGATGCATGCTTTGCATCGTCGTTCGCCCTTGCAAATTTGCTCAAGGTGCGCATCCTCGAAGGGGCATGTTGGCGTCAGATCAACGCTGATTGCGCAACAGCCAAAGTTCGAGCCTCGAAGCGGAACCGGAGGTGCAAATCAGCAGGAGATGAGCAGCAGCTGCTGAAAAATCCGTAGGTGCTGAAAATCGGCAGGGCGTGAACAGCAGTTATCGGCAGACACTGTACCATGACCACAGTTGAGATCGCCCGGGCAACGTCAATGTCTGAACACCCATGGTGGGAGCACTACATCTGCAGGATGCCAGAAGAGTGTATGTAGGGCTTCCTTCTCAAGCTCCAGCGCACGCCTTCAAGCCCACGCAGACGGAGAAAGCTGGTGCTCATCGTGTGCTAGCTAGGACGGCTGTTGTCGAGGTATCTTCCCGGTGATCTGTACTGATCGTTTGCTTCCTTGATTTACGTTCGGCTTGTGCCATTCCATTCATCCATTATCAGCGCGTCGTCGCTTCTGGACATGGTGTTCGTGGTCACCATCATCGGAGTCCGGGTCGCGCACTCGTTTTGTGCCGCAGGGTATCAAGGCTTGGGAAAGACGCTGCTGGAATGTTGCGTATGGTTCGTATTCGATTGTCCTGGCTTGGACCTGGAATGCAGCGGAGGGAGGTGGACGACGGCGAGGATGTGCGAGTTTGTCGAGGAAGGAATTCGGGATTTCGGCCGTGTAGATGATCATTCGGGACTTGTTGTCGACATCACTGAGCAGCACGTGAACCTGTGATAAGTATTAGACTCAAACACCAAGTAAAGTGGTGCAAGCTGCTGCCAGCACTTACCCGGTAAATCGACTTGCCCGGAGCCGAGCGACATTGATGCTGTGCCATGGCAATGAGAATAGCAGTGACGTAGGAGTCGTGCGCCCTTTGGCCACGCTGCAGAACCGACAACCGAGTATTGTAGAGGGATCGTGTTATGCTATTCCATGCTTGGCACGATTCCTTGAGATATTTGCTGCGCGCGTCGCGGATACTCGAGGCGTCCAAGTAGGATATCGGGGATTCGGTCGGCTTTTGGGACGGAACCGAGGTGGGGTTTGCGCCTAAGAGTAGGCAACGGAGGCGTATTCGATTTGTCTCGAAGTGGAGGACGAAGGGCGTGCTGCTCAATCGATGCCACATTAGCCTTTTGCGCGTGATTGTATTCTAGTCGAACCAACGGGGGACGTTACCTGGTCGGCTTGGCGGGTGCTGACCTCTTGAGGAATAGAGCGCGGACCATAGCCTCCTTCACGCTCAGTTTGGAGCTTCCAGCCAAGACCTTGGCCCATCGCGCATGCTCTGGGAGCGACGGTGGAGGAGGCAAGGTCAAAGCGGAGTGTTGCTTGGTATTGGGTTGGTTGGTACCGATGTTGGAGTCTAGGTCGGACAGAGGACGTCGATTGCGGCAAGATGCGTTTCGTCGTCCTGCGGGATCGTGCGTGCCGTGAAGCGACGGCTTAGGGCTGGCGACGCTGCGAACTCCATCTCGGCAGGTGTCCTGGGACGATCGGGGGAGAGAGGCGGTAATAGGCGGTGCGTCGACGAAGGGACATCCGAGGAGGTCGAGATGACGCGAAGTCCATAGCAGCGGGTGCACCTGAAGTCTCTCGCGCGGGTGCAGTAGCTGAATCTGGCGCAACGAGAGAGACTCGGACGACTGCTCTGTCATTGCTATGTGCAGCGTCTGGGCATTGTACGAATTGTCGACGGTGTTGTGCTGGTGATGGTGGGGTTTGGATATTGATGGAGTCAAAAAGGTCGTCGCGCCCCGGTTTGCGTACTTGACGCCAAAACACGTGGATGGTGCAGCGACAGGTGGGTGCTGGCCCCTGGGAGGTGCTTGGGTGTCAGATATTGCTTATGTCAGAAGTCTCTGATGACTCCGCTGGGCCTGGGCTCTCTGACTGGTCTGTCCTTACGATACCAATGGTATCCTAAGACTGGCCAATCGGATGCGGCGATTTGGGATCCGAGACTTGATGATTACATAACGGAGATACCGGAAAATCTGACGTTACGCACGAGGCACCGAGCTGCCAGAGCTTGTCGCGCTATCAACGAGGTCCGTGCAGACACGGCTGCACCTGAACATCACTGACGGATGCAGCGGGCTTCGCCCATGGTTGGCCACACTCCAGCAACGAAGGGACGCGCAGCGCAGAGAGAGGGGTGGGATGAGGAGCGTGGATTCTGAAATAGATGTCAATCGACGCGTGAGTCTGCTGCTAGTGATTTTGGGCTGCCAGATTGGCGGGCCCTTACGATAACGGCGGTATCCTAAGATTGGCTTGGTATCCTAAGCCAGGCTAATCGCGACATGCTGCTGGGAGTGACAGATTTGTGACTACTTCGCAGTATTTGCCTGCGAAACTTCTCCTGGGGCAGTCAGTTTCGCGCGACGTCGTCGTTTAATCAGGCGAAGTGCGCGGAATTGATCGGACCAGCGTAATGTCTCTCTGATTGGCCTGCTCTTATGATAACGATGGTATCCTAAGGCTGACCAATCATCATCACCGCACCGGCATAAGTGGGTCCACACCGGTCGCCGCCCTCTGCCCCGCTCCGGTTCGGAGAGTGTGCCGAAGAATTCACATCTTCAATTTTCTTCTGGGCAGCTGGTCAGACGGGTCTTCCGCAACCTGCGGAAAGTCTGCAGCATGGCCTCGGAAAAGTACTTCCATCGTGTATCAACACGCGATGCGTACAACCGCGAGGCCAAACCTGAAGGTGACTGGCTCAAAAGCCTCAACAAGCTTGGCGCCAGCAAATGGGGCCGTCTGCAGCTGGCAGCTTTGCGGGTGCTCGTCGTTGAAAAGGATGCGAGTCTTCTTCCATCCCTTAACAAGGATGAAGACTTTCTTCGGACTTCTTCGGTCCTGCGGTTCGACGGAGCTTCGGAGTCTGATTTCCAACAAGAGGGTGAAGAAAATAGAGACTCAATCCATGCGCTTTTTAAGTTGGTTAAAGGCCCATCATCCGATCACCATGTCACTCGCAGTGTGCGGACAGAGTATGCCCTCCGCCGCGAGCCCCTCGGCAATGTATGGGCTGCGTTGAACCGTCTTTGCGTGTCTGGCCAGACGGATGGTTCCATCGATACACGAGACGAGGAGGGCGCCTTGCAGGACGCCGACGAGACCTCAGTAATGGGCAGTTCTCCACCTGTCGGCAGCACAGGTTTGAAACGAGAACCTTCACTCCCGCCGTTACCAGAAGAACGTCCGAAACGGCAAGCAACTCAAGCGCCATTGGCACGCATGTACAGTCGAGAAGATTTGACTGAGGTGATCGGGATACCCACATCGCCGTCGGGGAAATTTCCATCTTCGCAGTCATACGTCCCCCAGGAAGAAGCCGTCAAGTCGCAACTAAGACCTGAAGAACTGACTCATCGATTTGCAAGCGAGTTCATCCGGCATGTCCTCCAACACCTACCACAGCACCAGTGGTCCGATTTGGATGACTTTGCCGTCGACTTCGATGACCATAAGCTTCAATTGGACTGTCGCATCCAGCAAAATGCCTACAGGTCTATTGATGATGGAGGATTATCCCTCGTCCAGGACTTTTCCGGACGCTTGGGTCGTGTCGCAATACTCGAGACGAAGCGACACCTTGGTGAGATATCGAATGGCGAGCCGAAACTCTCAGATGAACGGTTCGCCCAGATGATAGGACAAGCTGTATCGATGCGGCTGGTGCAAGGGGCGTGGGTAGGGCCACAAGATACGTGAGTAAACTGACCAAGCTCCTAGATTCTCATCCCACCTTGCTCGATGCCCGGGAACAAATTCAAATATTCAAGTGGCTGACTCTTGTCTAGCATATTCATCATTGCCGCCGCACGGTATTACATGCGGTTCTTGGAGGTGCATATCACCCAAGACTACGTTGACCAACTTGAAGTGAGCGAGGATCACCAGAAAGCAGCTGCGGAGTTCATTGAGGTGAACGCAACTAAATGGTTTGACCTTCGCAGTGAAAGGCCTCGAAACCATGCTGTTATTAATATTGCCGGTATTGTCAGCCAAGCCTTCAAGGAGTAGACAATCTGATGAGCCTGGTAATGATGAACCATTTTCATTTTGGTTGATGGATACTTCACTGGTGAATGACGCGCCCTCTGGAGCCAGCCTTTCGAGGTGCAACGTTTATCGGAACATTGCGCCCCTAAATCCGCCCGCCTATTGCCCAAGTATGCATATCTTACTCTCCTGAAAATCAACAGCCCGATCTAAAACTTGAAGCCTTGACCGGCCAATCTACTGGGATGCGTCTCGCTTTCTCGAGTGATGAGCAATATGAATGTCCAGGCTCGAAGGGCGTTTAGATCTTCACCCTCTCTTTGAAGCTATCTTTCTTCCCTTCTAAGTTTTCTTCTTCGCAGTTTGCCGCCTGGAGGCGCACCTTGTTGCAGAATCGCAGAGTTGCACATTGTAGGACGACAAATTGTAACGTGTTTGCATCTAAGCAACGGGCCCAGCATGCACCAGATTACTGATCTCGTTGAATGAAGAGATGATGTCTACATGAAGCCTTTGTTAAGCAGGCGCATCCTGTTCCACACATGGCCAATTCCTCGAGCATTCAAGCATGAGGTAGGGCGCCTTCGGAGATAACTTAATGACAGTGTCTGCAGTCATGCTCAGCTCATATGCATGAATCGCGACTCGAAACCTGGACAATCTTGGGCCGACTTCTGTCTCTTCTAAAGCTGGCTCCTTGGGGGGCTGCAATTTCTTAGTTGCAACCTGACATCCCGATCCGTGGGGCGATTCTAATCGTTGCATATGTATTGCGATTCCTGTCCGATCATCGTCTCTACCGCAGGACCTCGCATCTTTCCCTTCTTGCTGCATGATTCAAAAGAACTCTCAGCCCATAACCATGGGCGATTTCTCAACACAAGGCATGCCCGTAAAAGAAGCAGAGAAAGCTGGCCCGAGGTGCTCAGACAATGGTCATCTTCCGCCAAGAGCTCGTGATTCAAGGAATATGACCAAAAGGCGGCGGAGATGGAGATATGCTTGCTTCGCTTGGCGGTGAATGACGATAGGCCAGTGTTCGCGAAAAGGCACGTAGCTGTGAGCATGATGAAATCTTAACGGAGCTACAAAGAGATGCTTTCCATTTTCTGATTCTAATTTCATCCATGCTGTTGACGAATGTGACACAATGCAGATGCAATAGGCCCGTCGACTGGGCGACTAAAATTATTTTTCCAATCCTGCGTGATGCCTCGCGAGACATGGACGACACGAAGTCCTCATTCCTAACGAGACAAGGGAGATGGGGATTATACCGAATATGTGTGGTTGAGCTTATTAGAACCATAGCCAGGAACGATGAGATAATTCATGAAGTCACCAATGGCTTGCCAACCCATGTGTGAACTGCTTATATCATCAACAGACATGTCATTAACATCATTGTTATAGTGCCAATAGCTTGACATTGTGAGGCCTTCTAGAGGTCTTTTGTCCACACGAAGTATCTCATTCACTCTCGGGGTTGCACTTCGCTACAAGTCAGCCCGATGAGCAGAGAGGGTGAGGGTAATTGACTTGGGATGCGCCTCCAATGGCTCACGCAGCGTCTGGCATAGGATCTCCATGAACAGATCGTGCCCTCCCACCAACGTGCCCCAGCTCACTTCATGCCTCCGAAAAGCCAAATCTTTCACGCTGCATGTTCATCGCCATCTGCAGGTTGGTCATCCTACAACTCAAGATACCAGGGATGTGGAACAAATTGCACAGAACGCTGTCAAAATCACCGAAAGAGACTAGATCACCGCCAGCCGCCAGGGCTGTCTGGCCCTAAAAGTGTTGAGTCAGTGAGTAAACGAGCTATGTCTTCGGTCAAGAGGACGTCACGAAGTCGCCATTTCAGGATCGACAAAAGCAATGGATGTCGGTGGACGGAGCCGTACATGAGTGCGAAGGAGTGCCGGAAATGTTGCCGACTGGGCGTTGCAGCGCGGACACGAGCTTCGCCACGCGAGAGCGGCACTGTGTGGCCTTTCAGACTGCCCAAAGTCCGACCAGAAAGTGGTTGCGAAGATAATTGTCTGCTTTGATGGGAAACGCAAGATGCCGTGCATTTCTCAAAGGTGGGAACCGCAGCCAAACATCTGGTATCAAACGAGTGACCAAGTTCATCATTGTTGTACTTATCTGGCATTTTTCAGTCTACTTTTTGGCGTTGTTTAATGCTTTTCTGAGCTTAGGGAACGTCCTTCGTCTATGTGTGTGGCCTTGCAGAGTGTACGGCGGCTGAATGAGAGAGGCTGTGTTTGAGTTGCCGCATTTATGCTTCAAGATTGCATCGGACGTCATCACTCTGGTGGTTTCCAGTGATAAGTGTACAATGTTTATAAGCGTGGTACTTCGGCCCTGTAAGCATCTACAAGAGGCTGGGGTTTATGTGAGTTGAATTTCCTGTTCTGACACATCCATGGTTTCGCTGCTTTTTAAGCTGGCATGGAAGGTAACAAACTTTCAGTGGATGAATTGTATGAAAACCAAGTATATCTGATCCGCGGCTAGGGTGCCCGAACGTTTGTCGTCGAGCTAAGTCATCGTCTTAGTTGGTTAGTGAGACTGCACCTCGTAAAGTATTTCTTCCAGCCTAGTGAGCTACGGTAGTAGAATCAGCTATCTTGTAGGTTTCCTACTGAAACTCTGCCTTGTCTTGTTTCTTGAAGGTGGCCGGTCGTTGTCACTTGTCTTTATTTGCCTCGGGATTGATACTCTGCGTCTTCATCCTCGGTTGCTTATTCAGTCCTTCTCTTCAGCTTTTTTAATCTCTTATTCAAGCTGGTGTTACGACGGTTCATTCTTCAGATGAATAAGGTAAAACTTGGCAGCTAAGTGCTGTCGGAATTGCCAGTAGGAGAGCTTCTGGAACTGCAATCTTCTGTTTCGAATCAGCAACGGAATTGTCATCGCAATCAACAGCAAATTATGGCCCTCAGTGTCCAAACCTTTCCTATTCAGGCGACACATCCGCGACCTTCTTCTTCTGAGATAGTGAGTACGCCTCTAACATTCCGTCCTCTCGCCGATGGAACTGTGCAAAATGGCAACACAGGCAGCCTCCCAAATTTGAAAGTTCAACGCCATCTGGCTTGGGCTCAGTTTAGGCTGCGCCTCAAGTGGACGAGGCGGACGGAGTGAGGAGAGGCAATATAGGAGTTTGCCGAAACTTTCCAGTGCGGGACACTTGCTGCAAGATTATCAGCGCTGCCGTCGCCGAATCCCCAAGACCCGGGTATGTGGATTTGTGACTACGCAGTGTATGACAGCTATTCGCGTCCAGCCTGCCCGTACTCGTGTCACCGCTGGTGTGCCCAGCAAAGTATGGCCGGACCAGGGAAACAAGTGTCCAAGTGGGACCTGGAGATATACTTTTCGCCGTGCCACTGTCAGCGTTAAATTGAACTGAGAGGATCCCGAAAAACAACTATGGTGAAGTAGCTCCTGTGGCACGTTACTGTGATGACGCTAAAATTGCCAATGTTGTTGTTGTTGTTGGAGTGAAGGACGTTACGCAAACTAATGAGGCAACTTGCATTTCTTCCACCTGGCTGTCGGTGAACTCAGAAAAGGTCGACACAATTCTCCCTGGTCTGCTGAGGTACCTGGGGCACCTGTCTCCAACAATCGACGCAGACTCCCGTCGAACTTGTCCCGCATGGACCTGGTACATGCCGGTCCCGCGTCCCGACCTCCGGCACCGGCCGAACGCCCCACTTTCGCATCGGCTCGACGCCGTTCATGATCAGCCCCGTTGCACCATGTATCCGCCCAATGTCTGTGCGCTGAGCACCTTCCCCCGGCTCCCGCACGATCGCTGAGAAATGTCCGAGAGTCGCAGCATCCGTCATTGTCAGGGTGTTCGTGCTTCCAGCATCTCCGCAGTAATGACATGGCAACGAAATCCCGATAGTTTTCGTGGGTGAGATTCAAGAACCTGAAGCGGGCCTTGAGTTTTCCCACACGGAGAGCGCGTTGTTGCTCTGTCCAATCCACCTGGTTCTGCTGTTGAGATGGAAGGATCTTGTCAGCCATTGAAAAGCCTTGATATCGACGAACTTTGAAGCCTGCATGCGAATCAATATGCTGTCTGGGACCTGAACATACGGCGGCCTGTTCAATGGCACAAGGAGGTCGCAAATTTACTTGCGCCCCGCGTTCGAGCAATTTTTGGTCCACCTGGTGAGAGTTGTCGCATTCTTCCCGAGCTAGGTAAGTCCAGGATCATGGAAGCACATAAGCTGCGCCCCGACTCGACCAGTACCAGCAAGTCGACCGGCCTCACATCGTGATGATCCGCCCATGTGGTTGAACTTTGAGATTGAAATCATTATTCACACACTCCTCACTGATTTGGAAAGCTGCTGCCAACTATAACCTGAACATTTGCATAACACATGTCCATTTCTTGGATTTGCCATCAGACCAAAGTTTGACACTGATATGCCTGCTCAAGCGGAAACTTCGTTGAACGCTAGCAGATGTTATCAACACCATACCAGGATGACCTCGGCCTCAGTCCAGGGCATATTCACATGCATACACGTAGAAATTTAACACATGACAACGGCAAGTCCGTACCACAGGACTGGCTAGCTGACATTTAGATGCCTAGAGGTTCTTGCGTGATCAGCGGAGAAAGATCAGATGTATTGGAATTAGATTTCCAACTCGTCCAGTTCGGCTCAAATGGCCGTTCTCCACGTCTCATATCTACATGTCAATGCTAGTCACAGACCCCTGTACACTCTTGCGAAAGAAATATCTACTCGCCAACCCAAGCCCCGGCACTCACAATGTCCATGACTCTAAGTCATACCCAAAGACCTGTGAAGCCACAATTCGCAAGCCACAGCTCAATAAAACACAAGTCGCGGGCATCGCGCAAACGACCTTCCGCCTCCCTCCTACATATCACAGAGAAAACCAGTTTTTATCTCTTTTCACTTTCCTCAAGCTGAACGATGACGAGGGGCCCGACCATGGCGGGCGATCCCAATGTAGACCAAGTCCTACCAGCAAAACCCGAACGACCCCGATGTACGCTTTTCCGACTAGTATTCCGATCAGCAAATGGCATGGGCTTCGCCGTCATCATGTCCTCGGACTCCAAGCGCGCCCATCACGCTTTGTCGACTTTCGAATCAGGTGGCCATCCGCTTTCTCGGAAAACGAAAAGCAGAGCGACGGGGAAGGCAACTGGTGAGACAAGGCATTGAAAAACATTAGTTCCTCGACGGGTTCTTCGTCCCCTGGTTCACGACCAGATTCATTGTCCTTCCGCCTCTACCATCTTCTAGTTAAGGCTTAACTAGCTGGAATAACGAGTTTTCGCCAACCGGCAACCTCGCGCCAATGCGTTCACCAAGAAAAACGCCTGCTTCCAACTTATCAAGGTGGCTAACCCATTCAACTGGCGCATCCTACAAGTTCTATAACCCTGCTAAGTTCCGCTTCACTACCAATCTTCGGCACCATTATCTCCATTCTCGCAAGACGCCTGCGCGTTGCTGAACTTCGCATACCGCAAGTCTCAGGGTTCATAAGCCACCCACTCACGCTCCAATTTCTGACGGGTTAACGTAATGTGAACATTTGATCCGGCGGGGCTGTCTGTGGTCATTCAGTTAGGACTCAGGCCGGCCAATTGCCAATGTCGGCGCAACTTATTCGCAGAAGGCGAAAATTACCTTCGTATACTCAGAATCTATCACAACGTATTATAACGTCCCACACCCACTTTTAGCTACCCCCTATATTTAGCTACCCTAAAAATACCTCACTACTATAATAACTACTAACTTTAACTTTCTATAACTTCACTAATTTTAATCTAATTACTTTTATCTTTTATATATATCTTTTTTTAATTAAAATACCTTAATATACTAAAGATAATATTAATTAAGCTTTTAAAACTATTATATATAGTATTAATATAAAAAAGCTATATTTAAATAAATTATATTATAATTAATACTAAAAAATTATATAAAAAGTTATTAAGTAAGAGATATAACTTTTTCTAATTTATAAAAACTCTCTATAAATTAAAAAAACTATTTAGCTAAATAAGTTTAAATTTAAGCTATTTTAAGTTTACTTCTAACTTATTAATAGTTTAAAAACTTTACTAAATATATTTTATAGGTTTATAGAGACTTTTTAATTTCTTAAAAAAAACTAAGTATAATCTTTTATTAAGAGAAACTTATTAATAAAAGTCTAAAGAAATAGAGTAATTAATTTCTAATATATTAATAAAACTTTAACTAATATAATTAAGTAATAATTTCAATATTTTATTATACTTAAGATTATAGCTATTAAAGCTTCTAATTAATATAATATAAATAAAACTAATATTTTAAAAAATAGAAGATTAAATAAGTTTATTTTTAGATTATTAGAAATTTATTCTATTTATAAGAAATAGTTTAAATTATATATCTAAATATCTCTAATTAAGTATATTTTTATAATTAGTAAAATATTACTTCTATTTATTATATATAAAAGTAAGAATATCTAGTAGTAATAATTCTTTTTAGATTTAATACTATATAAATCTTAGAAGTTTATAACTATAAAAAATAAATAAATTTTAAACTTTATAGCTATTAAATAGTTAATAGAGGTTTTTATTTTTTTAATTTAGCTAAGAAATTTCTTAAAAATTAAATTATTAATTTTAAATAGTTATAAAAGCTATAAAATTACTACTTTTATATATATATACTTTAAGAATAAGATATACTTATTATTCTTATTAATATATATATTATATATCTTTTAATTACTTAATTAGTTAGTTTTTAAGCTTTTTAAAGTAGTATATAAAAAGAAGCTTAAATTATTAGCTAAATAAAATATTAATATAATTATAAATAAGAGAAATTTTATTATATATTATAATAAAATATATAAAATAGCTTTAATAAATAAGAATATTATTAATAACTAAAAATAAATTAGTTTATAACTTATTAATATAATTAAACTTCTTATAAACTTTCTATTACTTAAAAATATTTTAACTTTTACTAAACTAATTAGTTAGGTTTATAAAAAACTCTTTAATAATAAAATAAATAAAAAATAAATAATAAATATATTTATAATCCTTTAGTTAACTTTTAAAAAGAAGGATAAACTTTAAGATTAATTTAGCTTATTTAATAAACTAAATAATAATAAATATATATAATATTTATTTTTTTAAAAAGTTTAAAAAAGTTTTAATAAGAAAGTATATTAATTAGTAGTAGTTTAATAAAAGATTAAAGCTTTATAAATAGAAGTTAATACTAATAAAGCTAAGAAATAAAAGAAAGTTAAAATAAGCTTAAATTTAAAGTTTACTAATATTAAAGCTATTTAGAGGACTTAAATTAAAATAAGTAAACTTAAAAGTAGTATAAATAAATCTAATAAGTCTAAAAACCTTAGTAATAGTAAAAGTTATATTATTATAGTATTATAATATATATAAATATTAGTTAAAGTTAATATATATAAATATAAGGGTATTAAAAATAGGGTAGCTAAATGTAGGGGGTAGCTAAAAGTGGGTGTAGGACGTTATCTCCTCTAGTATAGCGCTGCTTTCACTCACGTACCACCGACGATTCAAGTGTATTTGCTTTTGTCACTATTTTGTATATCCCGCCAGACTCGATGGGGACACCATCCATGAGGAAACAAGTCCACCTCACGCCCTGTCTCGGAACCAATTTGTCCTCTGCAGCACAGGTCACACTTCCACATTCAAGGGACAACACCGCGAATTGTTCATTCATTCCTAATAACTCTGATACCATAAAAATAGATAGATGCGCAATCTGCGTCGATCTTTCTTGAACATTCGCTCAGTCAGACCCTTGTGGTCGGCAAGCCTTCCTGCACCAGTGTCAGACCCCTCAACACTGTCCTTTGCAGTGTTTAGCCAAGCCTGCCAGGTAGAAGAACGTTTGGTGGACGACGTCACTTCATCCAGACGACGGCATTGAACCGGGCTTCACTCGAGAGGCGTGCCCACTAGAGCGGCGATAGAGGTACAAGATGCACGCAGCAAGGTGCCAGGTAGCAGCAGCTAATGCCGTCGGTATCCCACCTGAGCCAGAAACATTGTTAAACATCTTTAAAGGTCTGCTTGAAACTGATCTAGCGTCCTATTGGCTTCCATGGCGCCAAAGACCTTGTGTTGCGGGCTTCATTGCATCACACAAGGCAGTCGAAAAGGGGGTGTCAAACAGCAAATCCAGCCATCTCACAATTCCCAGCGATAGTTAGCAGCGTCTTCCCAAACCCATGTCTCAGGGGTGTAACGGTTGAGACGTGAGACTGTTGCGTCATCAAACGGCGAGACGGTGGAGAACCTAACGGAAACTTCCACGTCTTCCTCTGGTAATGGCCTACCCTTGTCTGGAGGTGGGACGCTCATCTTGACAAAGGGTGGGAGGGCCAAAACCCAGCAGAAACGTCCACGTCACCATGTGATGGTGGTCAGCTTAGACAGATTCTTCTCGGCAACAGCTGGGAGACGATCCCATATTTCCTGGAAGCTTGAAACTCTCACGGGGAACATCCATACATCAAACCTCACAACCCTCGATCGGGTGATCCATCCCCTGCCTTCTTGACATCTACCAGTCGTCACATCCCACCAATTCACCACCATCGCGAACTATGGCCAAACTCGCCCAGCCCATCGTCATTTCCGACTATGAGAGACGGCTCGAGGAGTTTATCGCGATTTCAATTCACAATAACGGATGTGGCTCGGTTGGGGCTGCAGCTGAACCAATCAGTTCATTCCACCTTCTCTTACTCATCCTTCCTTGTGGTCAAGCTGCACGTTGGTCGGAATGGCGGTTATCCAGTGTAAGCCCTCGTTCAAATGGACCATCGCTTGCGCGATCACTCAGCTCACGCTGGAGAAGTACATCCAAGAGATCTCGCCGGACTTCATCTACTAGTTTTGGGTGCATGAAGAGAGCAAGCACGGCGAATCCATGTCCGCGATCGTCGATTGTGGGGACTTGCGACAGATCTTCAAAGAGCTCCCTGCCGCACAGCTAGTTTACTGCATCGGCTACAGACCGGAACAGTCCACTTGTGACTCCTCTCCTAAGTCTGCGATATTTCCCCCGTATCCACGGTTCAATAGGTCGAAAATGCAGGCCTGGTGGACTTGTTTCCGCCCTTGAGTCCCCTCTCAATGAGCTTCCATAATGCTCGATTCAAGATCATCAGCATCCATCAGAATGTATAATTTAATGCATAGTTTGTAAGTTGACCACTTTTCCTTTTGAGAAGGACCACTAAAATAAGCTAACTTGGAATCAAGGGTTTCTTGCTTGCGATTTAATCCCATCCGGTCTAAAGTGGCTCACGCTTTTCCTTGCACTTGCTATTATCCCAATTGCAGTGAATGCTGGAGAGGGCTCCGGGTTGTGGATGGCGAATTGTTGGGAAACTCTACTTCTATATGACTCAGTATGGTTGCGATGTTCCGTTGATAAATGAAATTACTTCTCGACTGCCTGAACAGTCAATGCCGTGTATGGAGTGTCAATTCGTTCATCCCGGCTTTAGTAACAATATGCTTCCATCCCCGCCACCCATTCCTTTCTTGATCTACAAATTGAATACCGTGCATGTCCTGGTGCTTTCCCCCGGGTGTTTCTTCACCTTTCTATACTTCATGTTTCCTCAGGGGGAGCTATTCTGTGGTCGTTCAGTGTCCAAGATCGCAGTACCTTGAGGATAGGTTTGAATTCGGAGACGTCGTGGAAGCAAATGCCAATTATCGGCTGCCATACGCAGCGCTTGGGACGCAGTGACTGGCAGAGATCTTGATGAGTTGGCCGCAAGTAATCAACATCTGCTGTGGTGTTCCTCAGTGTGGCTTAGGGTAAAGGTCCCAACTTCTATTTTCCCTTTAGACTCCTTGGTTCGGGGCCCAGCGGGACCGAAGTCGTCCTCCTTGTGGGAGACAAACACTGTCACTGGCAAAATGTCCCCCAGGTCGTTCCGAAACTCAACGAGACTGTCACATCGCGGTCTCGTTGGCTATGCGCTCCGCCCACTTCACGTAGTTATCTAGGCGGCCTTGCTGGAGGAATTCCGACGTTTCAGATGTGGAAATGGCCAATAATGAGTCATGCTGGGGACCTGTCTTTATTGCATTGAGGGGCGACGAGGATGGGCTGAGACGCGATGGCTTCTTTGGCTTGGGTTGGGGATGAGCAAGGAGAGAAGATCGAGGGACAGTGAACAAAAAAAAAGCTAACTCACCTCGCCACGGCGTAAATGAAAACATAAGTTGGACCAGTAAATTATTACTATGGCTACAAAACAGAGGATGTCTGGTGAAAAGAGAGCATATCTGCCGGTTTCCCCATTTCCTCACTCAGCATTATCGTGTGTGACGCCCACTCTCGCCAGAGCTACTTGTCCCATGTTGTACGCAGTGCGCGGAACGGCGCGTCCTGGTCACTGAATCCAGTCGCCAGCTCAGTCGGCGGAAGTTCAACCTGGTCATGATGAGATCATTCCTGGCATGCTCTCTCTTATCCAAGTTAGATATAATTAGGCCGTCTCGGATAAACAGCGGCCGACAATGCCGCCCGGCCGAAGCCAGGTTTTGGAACCTTTGCACGATGAATATCATTCTGAGCATTTTGCGTTATGAGGAATGAAAAATCTTTTAGGAGATCAGAAGTCGGTATTCGTTGTTGTCGACCTCACATCCCTTATCCTAGCTTCTCCTCAACCCCTCTTCCAGCTGAGTCCTGGCACTGCTCCGTCGTCACCCCGCCGTCGAGCAAACACCCCGCACCACGGGACCAGTCGAATCCGTGGTGATAGTGTCGGGCCGGTCCGTGACCTTTGGGAGTCGAATCTTCTTCATTGGCATGGTCACCGCCTTTACTGTCTGTCCGAGACACCCTGATGGCTGTCGGGAAGATCGATGGGCTCCGTGGATCATCCAACCCTTGAGAGCGTTGGGTCGTACTCGGTACCTGGATAAACCAAAGATGAACGAAGAGTACCCATGAAAACAATTAGTAGCAGCGAAAAGGACTCGCGGAACTTGAGCGTGTCCATGAACCGTACAGAACTTTTGATGCGACTCCTTGCCCTTCATCTCTCGATATAGAAAGAAAAGACAACTGTCGAAACCCAAAGGAACGTGACCATTGTTCGTCGATACGAGCAGACAATCGGGTTTCGTGACCATTATTCAGGTCATCGTGGGTGGGTTGCCGATCTGTATGTACCTGCTCCGCCAAGTATCGCTCCGCCAAGTGTGTACTCCAGGTACTGCAGGACTACCATCGAATCGTTCTGTCTACGCTTCTTCATGGTTTTCAACATTCAGAGCGATCTGATAATATTCGCACGTTTCAGGAGGGATTTTTCTATGAAAGCAAAAAAACAATCCTTCCTAGCAGCTGATGTTGACCTGCCGCGCCTCGGAGCCCTGTGACTTTACAACAAGCCATTTCTCCGTCAAAATTCCTTTGACTGCGGACTCTCATCTCGCAGTCCCGCCATTGCAGCCTCTCTTCGTCGCTCCGAAACGATTGGCGTAGGCAGCCCTGTCACCGGCTGTGCGCTATCGCATCCAGACTTCCCAGCCTCGCCAAGTCGTCCGCAGGCTCAATTGTTGCTGCCGGATCGTCAACATCTCGACATAGTTACGCAGCGATGGCAAGCAAATTAACTGGGGCGTCAAGATCAGCCACCCCGCTGGTCCTTGCCGGGACGAGCCGCTGTTACTTGGTCGGCGTGTCTACCTGTGAGGAGATCACAGACTGCGCCTGGGTGATGGACATACCCTCTGCGTCATAGCATACCCTGCTGCACACTCTGCTCATTCTTCAATCACGAGCTCAGGGCCTCAGCGTCCGCCGCGACATGGATGGCCAAGCATTATCTCTGGCCTGGCAAGAATTTCCGTAGCTACCAGAGCAATCGGTCGAACCACGTGGGGGTCTGTCCGAAACACGCGATCAAAGAAAGCCGCAATGGTCTTGGTCGTGTTCGACATGAGGGACGGGCCAGAGCGCAGTTCCGGGGCGACGACGCAATAGACGCATTGCTATGTCTGACGGCGACACAAACGGGTTACGGGAGTATGCCGTCCTTGGAGACATGGAGGAGGACATCCTGCGCACCTTGAGGCACCGGTTCGCCAGGGTACTCAGGCGGACGAGGAGTTTAATAGTAACGTCCCACACCTACTTTTAGCTACCCCCCACATTTAGCTACCCTATTTTTAATACCCTTATATTTATATATATTAACTTTAACTAATATTTATATATATTATAATACTATAATTATATAATTTTTACTATTATTAAAGTTTTTAAACTTATTAGATTTATTTATACTACTTTTAAGTTTATTTATTTTAATTTAAGTTTTCTAAATAACTTTAATATTAATAAACTTTAAATTTAAGTTTATTTTAACTTTTTTCTATTTCTTAGTTTTATTAGTATTAACTTCTATTTATAAAGTTTTAATTTTTTATTAAACTATTATTAATTAGTATACTTTTTTATTAATACTTTTCTAAATTTTTTAAAAAAGTAAGTATTATATATATTTATTATTATTTAGCTTACTAAATAAACTAAACTAATTTTAAAATTTATCTTTTTTCTTAAAAGTTAACTAAAAAATTATAAATATATCTACTATTTATTTTTTATTTATTTTATTATTAGAAAGCTTTTTATAAACTTAACTAATTAGTTTAATAAGAGTTAAAATATTCTTAAGTAGTAAAAAGTTTATAAAAAGCTTAGTTATATTAATAAGTTATAAATTAGTTTATTTTTAATTATTAATAATATTTTTATTTATTAAAACTATTTTATATACTTTATTATAATATATAATAAAATTTCTCTTATTTATAATTATATTAATATTTTATTTAGTTAATAATCTAAATTTTTTATTATATATTACTTTAAAAAATTTAAAAACTAACTAATTAAGTAGCTAAAAAATATATAATATATATATTAATAAGAATAATAAATATATTTTATTCTTAAAATATATATATATAAAAGTAGTAATTTTATAACTTTTATAATTATTTAAAATTAATAATCTAATTTTTAAAAAGTTTTTTAATTAAATTAAAAAAATAAAAACCTTTATTAACTACTTAATAACTATAAAGTTTAAAATTTATTTATTTTCTATAGCTATAAACTTTTAAGATTTATATAATATTAAATCTAAAAGAAATTATTACTATTAGATATTTTTACTTTTATATATAATAAGTAGAAGTAATATTTTACTAATTATAAAGATATATTTAATTAGAGATATCTAAATATATAATTTAAATTATTTTTTATAAATAAAATAAGTTTTTAATAATTTAAAAATAA